>AP027108.1:12926853-13243847 GCA_028142955.1 Pinctada fucata
CATAAGAAAATAATTCATAAAAAATCAAAAAATTAAAATTTCAGTATGAAATACATATCAAAGCATTAAGTAACTTAAATGTGATGAATTTGTAGTAAATGAATGTGTAAAACCATACACATATTGAGTTATTTAAAGAAATAGTGCAAAAATGTGCATTTCCGACAGAGTCCGAAAAGACGTCAAAAACGCGTCAAAAATTTGACTTCCGAGTGGAACCAAAAACAACAACACTTCTTAAGACATCTCTCTAGATCATTCTGATGCTTTCAGTTTGTCGATACGTGCTTTCGTTCTGAAGAAGAAGTTTGTCAAAGGAGGGTACCCCCTGTGACCTACTTTTGCCTCTGGTGGCGCCACCTGTTGATGGATCTGGACGAAAAACAACATCACTTGTAGGGGACCATGAGTACTTCATTCCTACCAAGTTTCATGAAAATCTTTTCAGTGGTTCTGGAGAAGAAGTTGAATATGTATGAAAATCACCCCCCCCCCCTTCCTTTTCACATAAGAAAAAAATTAATAAAAAATCAAAAAATCTAAATTTTAGAATAAAATACTTATCAAAGCATTAAGTAACTTAAATATGATAAATATGCAGTAAATGAATGTGTAAAATCATACACTTATTGAGTTATTTAAAGAAATAGTGCAAAAATGTGCATTTCTGACGAAGTCCGAAAAGACGTCAAAAACGCGTCAAAAATTTGACTTCCGAGTGGAACCAAAAATAACAACACTTCTTAAGACATCTCTCTAGTTCATCCTGATGCTTTCGGTTTGTCGATACGTGCCTCCGTTCTGAAGAAGAAGTTTGTCAAAGGAGGGTACCCCCTGTGACCTACTTTTGCCTCTGGTGGCGCCACCTGTTGATGGATCCGGACGAAAAACAACAACACTTGTAGGGGACCATGAGTACTTCATTCCTACCAAGTTTCATGAAAATCTTTTCAGTGGTTCTGGAGAAGAAGTCGAAAATGTTGAAAAGTTTACGACGGACGACGACGGACGACGGACGCCACGCTATGACAATAGCTCACTTTGAGCCTATGGCTCAGGTGAGCTAAAAATGGCAGCATCGTTTATTCCCTAATAATGATCTTACGGGTGAATTGATTGTATTCTTCAGATAGAACTTACAAAAGAATTTCTAAAAAAAAATGAAATATTTAGTAAAGGAAGTCCAGAACAAAAAGAGAAATTGAAGTTCCCTCAAATAACAGGTACTTGTATTCAGTGGGAGTTCCAGCTATAGAAACTGTAGTACCATTGATGGACTCCCCCATCGAGAAGTAACTTCGAGTTTGTGTCACTACGTAAGCCACAAACTGTTTTGATATAAAGGAATTACTGACATCTCTTTGACCTTTTGACCCTTCATTACCGCGCTTTTTGATAAAGCCCATTCCATGCTACTTTAAGCAGGCTTAATTAACTCCTTACTATTGAATAAATATTCTAATGAAGAGAATCTTGATCTTACCTATATATAATACTATCGTTTTATGACACTTCAATAATTAGACTGATTGTATCAAAGCGCCTTAATACGGAAAAAAAATCCCGGTGTTGGTTTTGTCTTTTTCAGATGACCGGGTGAGTTTTCCTTTATAAATGGATTACTGTCAAAAAAGGGACTTGGCGTACAAATAATCACATTTCGTGTCAACACCAAGTGTCATTTCTACAATCGGGCAAATTGGATTTGTATTAAGTCGTTTTCGAGTCATTAAGAGCACGTTTAGATCCCCCTCGAAATCTTGAATTACTTTTATTTGTTTTATTTTATATGTATATCTTTATGCACTATTCTAGTTCAGACCAATCTATACACTGATCTATAGAGAAGGAGATGGTCTCGGTGCAAAGGCGGATCTAGAGGGGGGGGGATTCCCCCCCCCCCCTCCCTTTTTTTTCCAAAACAATATGACTGTCCAGAACCCATGTCCCCTTAAAATAATGGACTCGAAAATAAAAACCTAGATCCCCTCTGGAATTAGTGGGTTTTTTTTCTCAAAAAATATAGGCTGGAGCACCGGCCCTCAGCAGGGAGAGCTTGACCTAAAACACATAATGAGTTTGATCTTGAATTCCCTGCTACACAATAAACGCCACGATTTAATCAACAAATAAAGCAGAAATAGCGTTGAAAAAATAAATAAATCAAGTATTCGTTTTATACAACTTAATTGTATAATTACAGAATGCACAGAGTCCGTCTTCACCCCGTGTTTGCATCTCATTTATATGCAGCACGCGCGCCAAGCGATGATAATTGATTATGTCGTGTAATTACATACACTAGAAATGAACATATGTGATAACCCGTCGATAGCTACAGTATGGGGTCAAATATTTACATAGATATAGCACAAACCGCGAGGTTTCTAAATCCTCCAAAAGTTCGTGATAAAGAAGGGTAGGAGGCTGTCTTTGTAAAAAAAAAAATCAAGAATGTAGACGATAAGAAACATTTCTTTCAGTGTTCACTAGACGCCCGTTTGTTCAATTCTCCGTCTGTTATGCGCATGATAGTCCTAAAATCGCCTTAAAAATTATTATACAGAACTTGCATGATACTGGATAGCGTAATTACACGTGAAAAACGTGAAAAATATGCATTTGTCATATCGTGGGGGGGGGGGGGGGTGTACCCTCTTCGGCCTCTTGCTCATCGCATGCTTTCTTGGCAATGTACACATCAAGTTCACTGACATTTTAATATCAAGATGTTAACTTTTATCAAATATCAATTCAATCCTGTTAATTATCAGGACTATCATAGTTCATATTGTAATTTATATACTGCTCAAAAAAGTATCTGTATTAGCATCACACTACCATTTCTCGTATGCACTCAGCCAACAGGTACTCTATTACGTACTATACAAATTTTGCAAAATACAAGATAAAATGTAAACATTTCACTTCTCACAGTACAAAGTCAAGACATAACTGAACGCAAATATGGAATCAATTTAAATGTAATTATTGTCATTCTAGGAAACTGCTAGAATTTTGAAAAATGTTGCAAATTTTTGAAATTTCAGCAATTTTTAGAAATTCTCGGAATAAAGCCTTCAATTTTAATGTAAGTCTTTTTGCCCAGCAAATTTGAGACATAAAGTGTCTTCTTCGTGAGGATGGTGTTTCGGTGCCATTTTGGTATGAAGTCAACAAGAAATGGTTGAAATGCAAAAATTGGTAAATTTTAAAAATATAACTCTTTTTGCAAATCCTCAGTAGTTTCCTGGAGGGTACATTTTTAACAAATGACTTACAGATTCCGATAGAGATATCTTTTACCTAACAGGTCAGATTATAAGAATCTAATAGTTTTATTCTACTCAAAATGGTGGTATTTGGCTAGAAGGTATAGAGAAAACCCAATGTGATTCTAAACGTCATTTGAGCAGTATATATATGTACAATGTATATCCATCCTCGGCACCCCAGGCTGTTTGCGCTTTGGCTGAATTCAGCCAAAGAGCAAATAGCCTGGGGTACCGAGGATGATATGATATGTACATCAAACTTTCGGGTTTTTTTTTCTTCTTGTTTTAAGCAAAGAATAAAAATAAAATAATAATTTAAAGCGAATGCGTATCACAGTACTTGAATCGTCTTGAAAATTCTTCCATATTTTCAAAATAGTACAAGACTTCCAAAAAATGTTTATGTAATACGAATGTATACGTCACGAAACATTATTTTGGAATGAATCGTCTCCTTAATCAACATAGTATTTTCTTCAAGTGTTTTTAACATGTTTAAATGAAATTTTCTTGTCAAATTTAAGCGAAAAATAAAAATAAAGCGAATGCGTATTACAGTACTTTAATCATCTTGAAAATTCTTCCAGATTTTTAGAAATGGCACAAGACATCCAACGAATGTATACGTCACGAAATATGTGCTTTCCAGCTATATTAACAAATTACGATCTTATACGCAAAATGTATTATTTTTATTCGAATTTGTCATTATGAAAGCATTTCGCCGGCTTACTGAATACCGATCCTATTCCATTCAAATCTCATTCTACAAATTGACATGAAAACAAGATATTTATTATTTTCTGTCTTTCCTAAGTCACATTTTGTATATTATGACTTGACTTACCCTTCATTACGAGCAAAATATAATCCAACAACGTAACAAACAAAACAAATAAAAATCGTCCTGGATAGGAGAAAACATCCCAACCCGTCAGGGGCGCCACTCCGTTACCATGGTAACCTTTATGTCACAATTATTACTTCGCAATATATCCGCAAAAAACACACAATGCATTACTTCCCATTCCTCAGTGCAATTTATGAAAATATTGACAGAAGAAGACGAGCTTAGGGGATGAAAAATTTGTTCCCACTCAAACGAGAAACACGTGCAACTGCATGCACTCAGAATCTAATAATTATTCCTCTTCAAAGAGAGAAAAATATACGAAGTGGAAGATGTATAGTTAATATTATAATCTCTATGATTATGAAGATTGACTAGATCATAGCATGTGGGTTTTGATTTAAATAAATAATCTCATATATTTTTATATGGGTTTAGAATATATTACGTAATACAAATGTTTTTTTTTTTCAAAAGGAAGAAAATAAATTTCAACACAAGTCATGGGCTCCCAAACTGTGTTGATGTGAAATCTATTATTGAAGCTGAATAATATGCTTTCTACTATTTTTAGAAGAAATGAGGTCAATATGACTCTGTACGCGTATGCAATTTTTAGGTCACTTCGGGTTGGATACGAGTAAAATATCTTTTTATTTTTTTTTTTCGAACAACTTAGCAAATCTACGTATTTCCAAAAAGGACATGGGTCGAAACAAAGTCTATATTTTCAATTCATTTAAAAGTTATTGTTTTTGCCAGTTTTGCGGTATGTTTTTTTGGGTAGGGGCTGGGGGCGGGGTATCAATATATATCATTTTGTATGTATCATGCAGTTTTTGTGTTTTATCTCAATATCAATTTTAATCATTTGTTTTTAATTGTTTGGTTTTATTAAGTATGTCTACAAAGAAGTTTTAAATCGCAAACCTACCTTATTTTAAATTTATATTTATCAGGAAGAGACGTATGACGTCACTAGCATGTGTTTCATTTACTCTGGTTAATTCCGTCCTTGCCTCCTACAATGATCATGTTTACGGTATGCAAAACTAATTACCAGCTCCCCCTATCTTGCGTTCAAACCAGACGTCATGCTTTACCGAATTTTCTCAGTCCCCCGAGAAATCCAAAATATCGAGCTGAATTGCAAGCGATATGTCTGCATACTCGTTTGTTAATGCATCGCAGATAGGGACCAAAATTAGCTATCCATTTAAATAAAATAAAATACAAAGAAAGATGCTTGCATCGCGCTAATTAGAAGCTTAACAACGCATAATTGGGAGGACAGCAACATACATGTAGGAGGACAGCAACATACATATTACATATGTAAGAGCAGCAGCTCGCAAACTGGGAGGCAACAACATTGTGGTAATCAGGAAGACACAAACGTACTAAGAAAATAGAAAGTTCAAGAAAACACTAACTAAAAGGACAACAATGTGCTATTGGGAGAAAAACAACGCGCTAAATGCAAGAAAAACTTTGTGAAAAACAACGTTTGGAAGACAACAATATATAATGCTTATCACAAGAACAACAATGAACTACTTGGAGGACAACAATGCAATATTTGGTGGACAACAATGCCATATTTGGTGGACAACAATGCAATATTTGGTGGACAACAATGCAATACTTGGATGACAACAATGCAATATTTGGTGGACAACAATGCCATATTTGGTGGACAACAACAATGCAATATTTGGTGGACAACAATGCAATATTTGGAGGACAACAATGCAATATTTGGTGGACAACATTGCAATATTTGGTGGACAACAATGCAGTATTTGGAGGACAACAATGAACTATTTGGAGGACAACAATGCAATATTTTGTGGACAACAATGCAATATTTTGAGGACAACAATGCAACATTTGGTAGATAACAACCTGATAATTACTACTACAGTACTATTTGGAGGACAATAATGAATAATTGCAAGAGAGGTGGTGATATCCAAGAAGACCCGGTTACAGTACCAACAGCAAAATATCAAAACACTTGCAAGTACAATGATTTACTATTTTGAGGATAGATAACAACAACGAGCTAATGACTAGAACAGCGTTCAGTGTACTTTTTGGAGGACAACAATGTGCAAATTTCAAAAACAACAATGTACTATTTGAAGAACAACAATGTACAATTTGAAGAACAACAATGTACAATTTTGAGGACGACAATAACCAAAAGTAAGAACTAAAATGCACTAACTATGCAGGAGAACAACATAATTATGCTAATTGCAAGGAGAACAACACACTTTTCAGGAGAACAACGTATGTTATTTGCAAGGAGAACAACACACTTTCTAGAGAACAACGTATGTTATTTGCAAGGAGAACAACACACTTTCGGGAGAACAACGACGGGTTTTAGGGCTCATCAAAAATTACCATCGTATTTATTTGAAGAAAAATAAACGGGCCAATCAGAAGCGCAACATTGCTTATCGGTCATGAAGAGTGTCACGCTGCCATATATCACATTAAAGCCACTTTAATGTTTATTAGATAGCTATGAACGAGAGTTTTCCTGTGTTTTTGGCAATGTCCTCTAGGAAATTGCGAAATTCTAATTAAGTAAAGCAGGAAATATCCAAAATTTCCTGAAACATTTCGAAAATACCACACTCTCTCCATCTACAGTCAAGCATCATCCCCACCCCAAATTCTACCCCACTGATGGCGCGTTGTATTGCGTTACATCGCGTTGTATATGAAATATAACGCTATCATTATAGCTACCTGAGGCTGGAGAACTACTTTATACATAATTAACATAGCAGTATCCTGACTCCCTGAACCCATGTAACTCAAAGACCAGGTAGGGGAATCACAAATAGCGCCCCTGGTAACTGGGACGATGAAATATTCAAACTCCTGACAGATTCGGCAATTTATTCTGTCTAAATGAAACAATTGTTTTCATTGTTTTCAGCCTGATCATATTCTAAATTCACTTGGGATTTATTATCTATAGAATGATTATCAATATTGAAAAAAAAGTTTAAGAGCAGGCGCGAATCTAGAAAGGTCAAAGAGCATGATCATATTTGAAATTCGCTTGGGATTAATCATATCTAGAATGATTATCAATGTTGAAAAAAAAGTTTTAAGACCAGGCGCGAATCCAGTTTCAAAGGGTGTTCCTCATTCGAAAGTTGAGGAAATTATTGATAAAATTCAATATTTTTGCCAAAATAGATCAGTTATGTTCATGCATCAGTCTGAACTGTCCATCATCCGTCTGTATTGTCTTCTCAAATATCTGTCAATGTTTACATCTTCTATCCGTTGTCTATCTGTTTGTCTGTCTGTCCATTGGTTCGTTCTTTAATCTGAATGTCGATCTGCGATTGGTTAGAACATTATTTGAATATTGGCATATCATATAATTTTACAAAAAAGAAAGTAGGGGGATTGGACAACAAGAAGAACTTATACTAAGTCCTCTCCCTAATCTCTTTGCGATTAAAATCACAAATGATGTCTACATGTATATGGAAGAAAACAAAAGAGACGTGACAACTGATCAATGACAATTAGAATTGTACGTGAAGCATCTTTTCCGTCAATAAATAGTAGTTTTAAATTTAATCCTTTATCAAAACCCGGTATTCAACAGCATATGGTCAAAATATCGTATTGAAGTAATAAAACTCTTTCCCAAAGACCGTTTAGACGTCTCGTATACGTCAATGTGTTTCTATTGTATAACGCGGATTGATTTTCTCTACGTCGAATTGTCTCTAGGGGAAGTTTGGTACATCCTTTTATTTCCTAACTTAAACATGCGCTTTTAATCACTGCGAAATAGTTCGCATAACAAACAAATTTCTTTTCCGGAACATATTGGATAAATTTTCCCGGCGTTTTGTACTCTATAGATCTCATTTATGACTCTGTAACGGCGTAAGTTAGGTTGCTTTTATGTTACATTGTATAGTACTTGTCAATAAAGATTAAAATCTATATTTTTTGTTTCTACAGTTGTTATTATAAAGAGAACGAGATTTTATCAACAGGAAATACTCTTTTTCAACTTCATATTCGAAGCGAATAAAAAACATGTACATCGAATTTCAATTTCTGATTAAAGAAGATAAGACCATTTCTTTGTGATTTTCTGTTTTGCGTCCTCGTGCTGGTAGGTTTTGAGCCCAAAGTCATAAAACAAAACATAATTAAAAGAATAAAATCTTTTGCAAATTAAATGTATTTTCTACAAAAATAAAGAGAAATTGATCAATTTTTCATATTTGATGTTAAAGTACTGCAATGATTCAAGACAGTGCTTTGTCCATCGTTCTTTTTACTGAAATCTGTCTATAGTCAGATGACGTAAGTTTCTTTCAGATTTCACATAGTCATATAATATGTAATTGTGACTTTCTCCCTGGCTGGCTGGTTGCTTTCTTAATTTTAAAAGGACGCAAAACAGAATAAAAACAAGAAATGGCCTAACCAATGGGAACTGTTTGGGAAAACCGGAAGGTTCATTATTAAGAAAAAAAGAGCGCGGAATAATATGTTCGTCCGCAGGTCCAACAACGCTTTGATAATCATCCAAATATTTAAGTATGTTTCTACCTTAAGGTTTTTGTCGATCCATACATATCTCTATTTGTAGATTAAATTCATCTTATTTTGAGAGACTTATAACATATATAATGTAGCTCGTATACCTCTGGTCGTGAGAACTTATATTCTCCCTATGATAACTTTTTTTTTTTTTTTGAATTTTCGTACTTGTCATCTTTGAACCATTTATAAGAAGTTTTCAAATAGACCCTACGGTAAATTGTAGTGATATTTTTATCGTCTATAAATTCGAATGAACCCAACTTTAACATTACACCCTATTGAAAAATCCAAAAATTCAAATTTTTTACATTGTACAAACATTTTTTCACCAAAAATATATTTGCAACCTGTATTTGATTTAACAATACCCAATTATATGAAAAGAAAATATTGGATATCCACGCATCCCCCGATTTTGGACCAGAGGTACAATCTACCTTAAGTCATGCAGTGCCATATAAATAAAAGCACAAAATTCTTGTGTTTTAACCTTGAGTTCCTCTTTATCCTTAAACAATCGTTTTTATACTTTTTTATTTGAAATATATATATTTAATTTCCTCGTTCCCTTTTTTTTGAGTCCAGAAATTGGAACAATTCCTTGTATATAGTTTTTTTTCGTTGAAGTAATATGCAGACATACAAGATTGTGCATACATTAATATCTTAATAAAATCTAAAATGTACACACAATTATGTCGTAACGTTAATACGTTAATGCATGTTAAAACTCTCTCCATTCTTGTCGAGCAAACAAAAGATTTCCAAATATATGAAAGTAAATATTGCCGCAGCGGCTCTGAAATCATTTCATCTCAAATATTTTGGCTTCGCAAACTTCGCTTAAAGGTTGAATGTATCTTTCGCAGTTTGCATTTAAAGTTTGAATTCCAATTTCCCTTTTGTGGGGTCATTAATTTACAAACGGTCACTGTTTGTTGGTTTTAAGGGGGTAAAATGGTCATAAACGACTGGCACAAAACAAAATGTAACTATCACAATACCGCATTGAATTCATTGCCGGAATAATGACCTTCCTTAAATCTTTTGTGGAAACTGATAACTCCTTTACAAAAAATGTCAATAATGTCTAAGTGGGGTCAACAAGAAACGAACAAATAGAAATGAACATGCGATAAATTTTTTCTCTAGCGCAGAAATATCTACGGTTCCAAAATAAAATATGAGATTGATTTTTTAGAGTTCGAGCACCCGTTTTGATTGTACAACTATATACACGCATAGTTTAATCAGGTAATTCGTTCCTTTTGAAATGCCGCTGTTGGAAAGAAATACCTGTATATTTTAAAAAATAGTCTGTACGAACCCCCCCCCCCCCCCCCCCCAGCCCCTCCCCCACCCCACCCCCGAACTTTAATGAAAGTGAATGTGAATAATAATCAAACCATATGTATTCTTTCACTTGGAGGAATTTTAAAAAAATCCTACAAGTCTAGAATGTCTATGGAGCCTTTGTGGAATACAGAGTTATTTCCCCTTATAGATGGTATCTGACGTAAAACCATTGTGACGTCATGAAAATGGTATGGAAACGTCGATTTTACACCGTCATTTCCCAGACTTTTAGGACTGTTTCCATAGAATTTGATGACGTCACAATCAGTCTACGTAAGATACCGTCTCAAATGGGAAGTAACTCTGGTTTTCGAAAATAGCGATGCTGTGATTGATTTGATATCAGTTATATAAGTACTGCTAAAACAGGATTTCTCAAAGATTTATTGTTCTGAAAGACTCTCATTCATAGCAAGGTAACCGATCGCAAACTGAAAAGATTATTTTCTACAATCATGACAATGGTCTAACAGGCGCTCGACACCAACGATCCACAAGAATATCCGCCTCTTCTGTCCTTATATATACTTTGACTGGAGAAAGATGGGATAGGGTGGGTGTCATTGAAGGTTGTTGGCATCGAGCTCCTGTGAATGGTCTAAATCTTATATCGCCGATTCTCCTGGATGGTTTTTATTTATTTATTTTTTAAGTTGTCTTGTTTTGTTTTTGGTTCTTTTTACAGGTGTTGTTTTCAGTGCAAATTAATTTATCCATCATTTATAACATTTTTACAGAGTTCAACATATTTACCTATAGTTCAACATTCATCCTAAGGGAAAAACTTTTATTTCGTTGTTATTACATGATGTCCCTCTAGTACATTTCACCGCTAAGCTAACTTCGCCATACATGTATTTTATGTGTCTGTGGGTTTAATCGGATTTAAACGTATTAACAATGATTAAGAGATTTAACATGCAGGTCCTTAAAATTACTTAACTAAAAGAAATACGTCATGTGACTTTTATAGTGCCTATTCTTCAGAAAGGAATTACAAAACGTTCAGTGTGAGGAGAAAGTAAGGGAAACAAATTGTTGGTACAGAAATGTTTAGAAAGAAAGGGAAATGGGGGGGGGGGGTGTCAATAGACACGTTGAATATACAATTTAATATCTTGAAAGATATTACGAGTTAAATAAAAAAAAAAATATAGAACTACACGAAAACTTCGCAGGGTTAGTCAGAGAGAGACATAGAGAGAGAGAGCATTATCTGTTAAAAAAATCAGAAGAATTTTTTATGTAATATGTTATCTGACACTCATTCAAGATAGTGTGTAGCTGGAGGTGCCCCACACAGGGTGTAAAGTGGCTCGTTAAAGGACTCGAACCCGCTACCCTGCCGTGCTGACACTCAAACTCATACTATCCCCCTAAATATGTAACAACTGTTGACTCTCATGTCAGTACAAAATCAATATCATACATGTAGTGTTCCCTTGGTTGAATCAAAAGGGGAATAGGGGGTCTATTCATTCCCCACCTGGATTCCCCACCTTGGAATTAGTAAAACACACCATTTTCATTATGCATACTGGTCTATAAAATATCGAAAATCACATATAGGCTTGGTTCACCCTGACGGACTGTACTCAACCCCCCCCCCCCCCCCCCTCTTTCACAACCCTGATACACACATGAACGAGGCAAATTTGTTTTTCATGAGTCAGTTCTACAGTCTTTATACAAAATTATTGCTACACCCTTTCGAGACAAAACAAAATCATACTTCTAAAGGCATCTTTGAAAATATCATACCTTTGTTAAAATAGTACAATCCCTGAGAACATTTCATTTGGTACTTGAAAACTTATATTTCCATAATCTCAAAAAACACCAAATGTGAGAAAATTGTCTCAATCAATAGATTAAATCTGCAAGATTGGTAAACACTTCTTTCCCGGTCATAATACGTACAATTTTAGCGTCAAATTAAAAACCCTCCTTTCGATTTTAGCGACAAATAAACTATCATAACATTACAACAGACGTAAAATGGCATTTAATATTTACCCAGCTCACCTTTATCGGGGCCATTCTTTCTAACAGCATGAGGTATAGAAAAAGTACTTTAAGGTTTATGCAAATATGGCAATGCCAGCGCGCGGTAAGAAATGAGCATCACGGGAATTTGAGTGATTGATCGTAGTGTCTGCAGCATTCATTGAGTTGTTCAAGGAGCGATAAAATCAAAAGTAGGCGGCTTTTGTCATTTTCAAATATACATTGTATAATACGGATTGGAAATCAATATGTATTTGTCATATGATGGCTTAATTATCAACAAATAATGCACAAAATAAGTTAGATCTTATACTGCTGTATAACTACATGTACATGTTAGGGACTCGTCATTGAGGGGTTTAAGAGGGAGGGCACGGGCGACATGGAGAGGGGTGGTATGGGGGTATGCATGGAGACTGTGTCGCATTCTACATGTATAAAAAGTTTTCAGTCCGTCCGGCTCGTGTCATTTAACTACATATTGGGAGGAGCAGTCATTCCAAAGTCCTTTGAGCTTACATTATCATCCACCTGATGACTCAATCGCACATTCTCGGGTACTTACGTCGCACGCATTTCGCTTCCCGAAAGGCCCGAGGATGTGCGAATGACATCCGACTGTGTTGGCTTCCGTTTCCGCTAAGGATCAAAACTCTATCAAAATTGTTTTATCACAAGAGATAACACAAAGTCTTACACAAGGACAAACTATAGTAGGCAGCTTTACTTTCTACCTGACACAAACACACACACAAGGACAAATTACAGTAGGCAGCTTTACTCTCTACCTGACACAAACACACACACAAGGACAAACTATAGTAGGCAGCTTTACTCTCTACCTGACACAAACTCACACACAAAGACGAACTATAGTAGGCAGCTTTACTCTCTACCTGACACAAACACACACACAAGGACACACTATAGTAGGCAGCTTTACTCTCTACCTGACACAAACTCACACACAATGACAAACTATAGTAGGCAGCTTTACTCTCTACCTGTCACAAACTCACACACAAGGACAAACTATAGTAGGCAGCTTTACTCTCTACCTGACACAAACTCACACACAAGGACAAACTATAGTAGGCAGCTTTACTCACTACCTGACACAAACACACACACAAGGACAAACTATAGTAGGCAGCTTTACTCTCTACCTGACACAAACACACACACAAGGACAAACTATAGTAGGCAGCTTTACTCTCTACCTGACACAAACTCACACACAAGGACAAACTATAGTAGGCAGCTTTACTCTCTACCTGACACAAACTCACACACAAGGACAAACTATAGTAGGCAGCTTTACTCTCTACCTGACACAAAAACACAAACAAGGACAAACTATAGTAGGCGGCTTTTCTCTCTACCTGACACAAACACACATACAAGGACAAACTATAGTAGGCAGCTTTACTCTCTACCTGACACAAACACACACACAAGGACAAACTATAGTAGGCAGCTTTACTCTCTACCTGACACAAACTCACACACAAGGACAAACTATAGTAGGCAGCTTTACTCTCTACCTGACACAAAAACACAAACAAGGACAAACTATAGTAGGCGGCTTTTCTCTCTACCTGACACAAACACACATACAAGGACAAACTATAGTAGGCAGCTTTACTCTCTACCTGACACAAACACACACACAAGAACAAACTATAGTAAGCAGCTTTACTCTCTACCTGACACAAAGTCACACACAAGGACAAACTATAGTAGGCAGCTTTACTCTCTACCTGACACAAACTCACACACAAGGACGAACTATAGTCGGCAGCTTTACTCTCTACCTGACACAAACTCACATATAAGGCCAAACTATAGACGGTAGCCTTACATTCTACCTGACACAAACTCACACACAAGGACAAACTAAATAGACGGCGGCTTTAATTTCTACCTGACACAAACTCACACATAAGGACAAATTATATAGACGGCGGCTTTACATTTTACCTAACACAAACTCACAAATAAGGACAAACTATAGAGGGCAGCTTTACTTTCTACCTGACACAAACTCACACACAAGGACGAACTATAGTCGGCAGATTTACTTTCTTTCTGACACAAACTCACACATAAGGCCAAACTATAGACGGCAGCTTTACTTTCTACCTGACACAAACTCACACACAAGGCCAAACTATGGTCGGCAGCTTTACTTTCTATCTGACACAAACTCACACACAAGGACAAACTATAGTTCGCAGTGTTTCTTTCTAACTGACACAAACTCACACACAAGGACAAACTATAGTTGACAGTGTTACTTTCTAACTGACACAAACTCGCACAAGAACAAACTATAGACGGCAGCTTTACTTTCTACCTGACACAAACTCACACATAAGGCCAAACTATAGACGACGGCTTTATTTCTACCTGACACAAACTCACACAAGGACAAACTATAGACGGCAGCTTTACCTTCTACCTGACACAAACTCACACAGAGAAACAAACTATAGTCGGCAGCTTTACTTTCTACCTGACACAAACTCACACACAAGGACAAACTATAGTCGGCAGCTTTACTTTTCACCTGATATGAAGAGCATTTTTAAATCGAATGCATTGTCATCGTACAATATAGACTACAATACCTGTGGTATTGTATTTCGAGCATCTGCATTTAGCAACTTGATAAAATATTAATAACCAAGTACATTCATATTTAAGGTCTATTGAGTTTATGATGCACAGATCCATTCCTTTACAAAAAGAAAGCATTTGCATGCAGATTATGGTTACATACAAAACATGCTATAGCCATGGGACGTTTTGACGCGTTGGTGTCGACCTACACAGGTTATGATGGGGGGCCGCCTTCATGTTCACAAAGGCAATGGCGAATGCAAACACATCAACAACAAGATGGAGAACAAATAAAACACCGCTAAAGACCGTATAACCAGATTGCAAAGCAAGTTTTTGTCAGTAACTGGGTCAAAGTCCAAGGTCACTAGGTCAAAAGAAGAGGTATGAATTGAAAGGTCTTGTCAACGGCAATCTACCTGTGTAATATGTTTCTACTGGGTATAGTTCCTAAGATTTTGCTTCAACCAGAAACTTTCACCAAAATCTTTAACTAGGTCAAAATCCAAAGTCAAGGTCACTAGGTCAAATGTTACGGCATGAATTGAAAGGTCTTGTCACCGGCAACCAACCTGTATAATATTTATGTTCCTATTGCGTATAGTTCCTGAGATTTTGCTTCAACCAGAACATTTAACCAAATTGTTGACGACAGACAGACAGACAGATATCGTCAATCTATAGACCTGGAATTGCTTTGCAATCCGGCCAATCTATATCTAGACCCTATTGTGATATCTCACACACATCTTGATAAATAACCACAAGAATTACATTTGTTGCTAGAAAAAACAGAGTGAACTAATTGAACAATACATGTAATCAAATTATCTAAAACTGCATACATGTTTATAGCTCATCCGTGTGCAACATTGAATATGTTCCTATACACGTTTACATACATTGGCGCACATATTTGAAAGTTTCAAAACACGTGGTTGAGGGATTTGCTTGGGCGTGGGGCGAGACTTAAGGGACTCCAGCCAGATTCTTTCTTTCCATTTGGTAAAAAACGAATCTTGACCATGAGATGTTTCGATTTATGCAACAAAGTTTCGAGGGAAGGAGGAGGGGGTATTCTGAACTCAGCTTTTTTTAAAATGATCTTGTTCATCAGGTATACAAGGTGTCAAGTTTAATGGAATTTAAATTCAATGCTTCATAAAATTAAATCAACCAGGATATATGAATGTACCTGTTACAACTTTACCTGCACCTAAAATATCAAGGCATCAGTCAAAGGTGAAAACTATAGAAAATTGGAACATGAAAGGAATGCATTTTCTAGAGTAGGTGAATAACAAAACCGTTGAAGTTTTTTTTTTTATTTTTAACAAAGAAAATGGAGAAAATTAAAAAGAATGGAATAGTAATACGATTTTGGCATCAAAAGAACAAAATCTAAGATGTTCTCTTTGGGTATTTGCTTCTTTTTATGCATGATCAGTTTCGCACGAGGTAAAAAAGACAAAAGAGTGTCAGATGATATAAGCAAAGTTATACAATCCTAAGTTCTAAGCTAAGAAAATGAATAATTATCGTATCGAAACCTTGCTTTTGTCGTTTAAAATGTCTTGGAACTTTCACTAAACATTGTCCTTGGCAAAGAGACATTGGCGACATTACAAAACGTATTTTTACCAAGCCTAACAATGAAAGATGATGCTAGCTAAATAATAAATGATTATTATATTTTTTTCTTGATATCCGTTCTTTGTTCTTTAGTTATCATAGCCACAGAATCTGCCAACGACACTTGTCTATTTGGTCGGTCACCCCAACCAACTAGCCGCATAAACGGCCTACGACACTTGTCTATTTGGTCGGTCACCCCAACCAACTAGCCGCATAAACGGCCTACGACACTTGTCTACTTGGTCGGTCACCCCAACCAACTAGCCGCAGAAACGGCCTACGACACTTGTCTATTTGGTCGGTCACCCCAACCAACCAAATAGTGTCGTTGGCTATAGTAACCATATCCCATCATTCATTTCAGATCTAAGCGCTTTAATTGTCAATCTTTATTTAGTCTCTGTTAAAGCTGCATTAAGAACAATTAAGAACCGAGGAGATCGGAACCAACTTTGTGTCCGTAAATACATCCGTCCGTATGTATATCCGTCCGTGTGAATGTACAAAACAAATATACACAGAATTGAGGCTTTCTTTCGCATACATGTACCTCTTTCTGTAGCCGAAGAAACGACAAACAAAACTTAATATTTGGATGGATATTGAGTGTATAACACATAATTAAGGCACTGCACCCAACACATAATATCCATCAAAATAGCAGTGTTGTTGGTCACTTTGTATTGGTGTATGATTGAGAGAAGAGGCCGCTACTTATTCATTTTTTTTACTTACCTTGAACATAGTTTCATTAAAATTCCATTCAACAAACCGTCAATAGAGCAGAATTATGATGGAGTTTCGATTTTTAGAAATACAATTTTGTAACCATCCAAAATCGATTTCAGCTTGTACACTTCAAAGGAAAAGAATTCTATATATATATTCCAATTTCTATTCCTGACTTAATGATATTCAGTTACTTAAGGTTCGCAAGAATTTCGAACAGAGAAATAAAACATCCAAGCGTCTCGCTCTAGTTTGGTATAACCCTCACTAAAGAAAATAATAACAAGCTAAAAAACAAGTAAATGTTCAAATGTCTATATATATATTGTACATGTATCAGATGGATTTAATGTAAGCACTGTTGATCAGTGGACCATTGAAGAAGGATGTAACATATTGTGGATTCGCTCCGGTGCTGACGGCAGATCCAGGCGGTAATGAGTGCACATCGGATGGATCCTGAACACGACATGTCATGCATATACCTTTTTGTACTGACTAATGCATAACCATTCGATTTTTTCTATGAATGTTTTTCCCCCCAAGATCAATCATGCACTTTGTGCACATACATGTTTTTCTTATCTTAAAATGAATGTTATTCGCCCGCCATTAGTTCTGGGAACGTTAAAGAAAATCATTCCAAGGAATGCCATGGCAGTGACAGAAGCATCGTCTTGATAGAACAACACACCTTTAACTAGTGAGCTTTCCGAATATTTAACCGTATCTGTGTCAGAAGTGAAGCATAGTATGTGCCATTGATTGTCTGTCCTGTCCTTTTTGGAGATTATCTATCAGCAGAATACCTTCTGCAACCCAGAAAGCCGAGGCTCACAACAAAACCGAGGCTCACAACATATCAATCAGCCCTCATAAGAATCCTATGACTGCGCGTAACCTCCCGATGAACAGTTTTTAAAATCTTTTTCAAATTCATTTTCTTAGAAAATCGTATAATTTCCTGTACCTATGCGTTTTTCTTTGATGAACCTTTCAAAGGGATGGCGATACTGCAATAGCAAAATCTATAGCCTTTCTATCGCACGTCGTTGTTTTTTAGTACTGAATAATCTAAGGTATCCTGTGATACGCATGCGTTACTCTTATATTCTTTCACTGCGCATGCATTAAGAATGTTCGAAATTCTGCGGGTTTTTTTCACTATTTTTTATTTGTTATAATTTTTATTTTTTGCATGCTTTCTTCCCTTGGCTAGGATCAATATATGTAGAATTCGTAGACTTAAAAATATCTTTAATACATATACTTTGTTGTTTAGAAAACATGTGCTATTTGAACTTCTCCGTTGCTGTCAGGCGTGATCATGTGACATTCTGTGGGAATATTCATAGCACAACATAATCTAACATTTCTCGTGCTTAAAATGAAGTTTGCTCGTGATGAATTGACTCTTATAACTTCATATTTGACTTCCATATCTATTCGTGAACTCTTGTGACCCTTTGAGAAAACTATCCAACGTTCTCTACCGCTGCACGCAAGCATTTGAATAAACTGATTAAGATGGCGTAATGACCGTTGTAGGTTTTGATATTATCATTTCTTTTGTCGCCAGGTTGAATTAAGTCTGATTAGAGCATGGAGGTCGAATGTCGGAATCCTTTCCCTCCCTCTCATACCACCTCCTTCCTTCCTTCCTTCCTTCCTTTCCTTTCCTTTCCTTTCCTTTCCTTTCTTCATTCATTCAATAGAACTCAATTCATATATTTTTTTCCACTTGAAAGGGTTCTGGTTCGACAATAGGGCCATGTATTGAATTCTTTGTGTTGGAAAGTTTAGAAAAACTTAAACCCCCTCCCCCAAAAAAAGAAAACTGAAAAAGATGTGGGAGGGGCCTGTATAGTCTGGTTCCGCGCATGCATATTTGATACTTGTGTTGAATGCTTCTGCATTTTGGCACTGAATTCACAAAAGATTCTTGAGGATTCAAATTGCAGTCACTTGATACTATGGTATAATTGATTTGAAACGTGAGTGTTGAACTGTAACCTTTTTATTGACATAAAATGAATCAATAGCCTCCATATTGCACCTTTAAAATGCAGTTGGTCCATCATGTGTCTCAAATTCTGTCTGTCATCCTTTGTAATGGAAATAAAAGACAGTGTCCACCGATATTTTGAAGCTTAAAATATTTGATTAATAAATCATGCTATAATCCTTTGATATAATGTTTTCTTCAGTTGAACCATTCAATCTTTAAATGTCAAAAGATTCATCCTCATGAAAACAAAAAGGATTCGTTAGGACAAGTCTATCCACGTGAGCAAAAAAGTGTTTTTCCTCATTTGAAATTGTTTGAAACTAACAAAGGTTTAGTATAAGACTCGGTTGCAGCAACAGCAGTAAAACACAGAAACACCCAAATACAAAAACAACAGCAAGAGACACCAAAAAGGACAAAGATGACGACATCAATACATAAAAGACCATACATAAACCAACAAGACCAATGGGCAACCGGTGCCGAGTTAGGACGACTATCTAGCACGCCACTAGCAAATGGTGCGGTTATCAGGATTACAGGTACATGTGCACAATTTCAACCCTCTCACTTGTTCAGCTTTACCCAACGGTCTCGAAGAACACAACATTGTTATGTAGCCTCCTCGCTGTAAGATGACGATACAGACATATAACATCATAATTATGTTTTTTCGTACGTCCAATTTTTTTTATATCCACTTACACAATTATTCGTCTGTGTGTTACATGATCCTCTGTGTTTTGCTGTCCTTTTTGTGTGGTCATCTTACAGTGAGGGGCTTTTACACGTAACAACTGAGCGTTCTTCAAGACCACTAGGTAACCAGATGAGTTGGAGGGTTTTTAGCACGTAATCCGGCAAACTCCAGGCAGCTCAAGTTTACGTTCCGCTACCCTACTCTTCAACTCTTGTTTGACTGTAGGGAGGAGACAACTCTGTTTGGAGAATGGTAATACGGGTAACTAAACCATTTTCTACTAACGTGACAGATGGCCATCCTTAGTCGACACCGCTTGTCATTTGGTCTCGTTGGTTTATGTGTTGTATTTATGTTTTGATGTCATATTCGGTGTTCCTTATCCTGCTTTCGTTGTTGTTTTCGCATGGGGGTGTTTTGGATGTGTTGCTGTTGGTGCTGCAACCGAGTCTTGTTGGAGATCCCCTCCTTTCTTATATAAATCCCTCAAAATATATTCTTGCTAAAATCGCACTATTAAAAAGGTTATATTTTGACAGGATTGGTTCCCTCAGCGTAGTTCCCTTTATATTTTATAGATCAGAATGCACTGCGTAAAACGGACCTCTGTCGACCTCACAACCTAGGAAACTTAGTCTCCATGAATTGTAAATCAATCGTCGACGAAAATCACGAAAATTAATCCGCAGCGAAAATCACGTAAATTTGGTCGCCACGATTTTTTGAAAATTAATTTACAACCCGTACATGACTAATCATTTGAATTCTGAAGCTTCGATGAAAGATTTAAAATTAAGATTTTCTAATTAATAGACATGTAACCAATTTATTCGGTCAGCTATCCAGTCTTCCATCCATCCGTCCGTCCGTTCATTCGTCCGTCTATCTATGACCCAACATCTTTACAGAATAAATTCAGCCCTGTATGATTGAAATCACCAAGCGTTAAATTTGATTTGTAGCAAATTTGCAGGAGATGCACTTTAAGACTAATTTAGAAGATAACTAATAGCTCGACTCTTTTAGTAAATGAGAAAATGTATTATTAATGAGGCACGATGGATTTTAATGAACAACTCGTGGATGAACCTCGAAATGATGTTACAACATCAAAGATGTACATCGTTATTTTGCGAAATTCAATTCTATCTTCTTTTTTTATAAATGTTGGGGGAAACCTTATTGTATGTATGTCGATGTATTTGTATAAACGTTACGTTACCAACAGCTGCTGCACATGATTTCGTAGTTTTACAGTTTTGTGTGTGAAAAGATGACAAATCATTATAACATAAAAATAAATATCTCAGCAGGAATTCGTCAAATCTGAAAAGCTTTTAACAAGAAATCAGACTCAGCACAGCGTGTAACAGGTTGTACGCACTGGTAGAATCAGACTCAGCACAGCGTGTAACAGGTTGTACGCACTGGTAGAATCAGACTCAGCACAGCGTGTAACAGGTTGTACGCACTGGTAGAATCAGACTCAGCACAGCGTGTAACAGGTTGTACGCACTGGTAGAATCAGACTCAGCACAGCGTGTAACAGGTTGTACGCACTGGTAGAATCAGACTCAGCACAGCGTGTAACAGGTTGTACGCACTGGTAGAATCAGTTTTCACCCCCAGTTATTGGTGTGGATTTTAAATGAGCACAGTCATCGTATTAAAATTAAATTCAAAATCGATCAAAAGTCATTTCAATTCTGTATCAGATCAGGGATATTCTCGACGGTCTCCCTCACAGACACCAGAATCCTAGAAAAGGATTAAAATCACATTCCAAATGTGTTTTCTCTTTTATTTATAAAGGATACGACAAAAAGGTGTTTCGCACGGGTTTTAATCTTTTTAATGTGATAAGACCAAACAATCATTGCGAGTCAAAGTTGCATAGAAAGTCAAGGTCAGACAATAGGGTGATCAGAACTTTCCCCTGCTGAAATTCGCCAAAAAGGATACAATGTATAATTTCCCTCATTTTTACATCGCTATAGGGCCTATATTGGAGAATAGAGCCCGGCTCGCGTCTGTTGTCTTAATAGGGAAAAAGAATCAAGTCATATTAGAATAGTAATTCTATCATAACCATAGACTAGACTTCCTTATATACAGTTACGACGAAGAAATAATATTTCGTCACGGTATTCTCCATTCTTTTACTTTGAAAAAAAAACATGAAAAATAAGTCTTGAGAAAATTCTAATCCTATTCCATTCTAGTTAGATCCTATAAATCATTCATGATGTATATAAGTATGCCGTTAAAATGTCTTGTTTGTTTCACATAGAGATGTTAGTTACAAAGTAAACAAGACATTTACGATAATGGTACACGTTTTAAATAATGATATGGGTTTTATTCATAAAAAGTAAACGAATAAATATCTGGAGAGAAATGTGTCTTCATTTGTTACACATGCCCTACCGCAGTGTCATTTTAGGTCCCCTCGGTGTAAAAGGAAAAGGAAATCAATTTTTCGCGTACTTTTAGTTACTGCACTAAGGATACAAAACTACAAACTGCACGGATGCAATAAATCAGACGGAAACGTGATTTAACTTCAAATGTACTTTTGTTCTATCTTTTATAAATCTATAAATTTGAAAGGATCCGAAAGCATTTTTTAAAGAATCGCCACGAGACATTTACAATTATAATACGTCCCGACTTAAGACGGGCGTATAAAAATGGTGTTGTTATCCGGATGAGTCTATAACATGTATAAGGTATGAAAAAAATCCGTTCTTACATCGCCTATAACGACTTTTGTGCTGAGTGCTTCACAAAACAATGGTTGGGCACGCGGGTATTGACTTTCCCGAGTATCAAATTTCGGGATTTTAAAGTACATCAAGGGCCTTTATTTTCGCGAGTACAATTTTTCGATTTGAAAAACTTCGTTTTCTTTTCATTTTTCATAATTCATTAACAAGTATTTAATTCACTTTTTTTTAAAGTTATAAAATCAGTAAGATACAATGTATCAATTACCTTAAGAGAGCAACTGAAGATGCACTCTTCCAAAATTCGTGAAGGTGCCATTTTTTTTTTTTTTTTTTTTTTTTTTTGCGAAAGCTTATTTTACTCTCGAAAACAAGTAGTGAATGTTTTGCTTATAATTACGGTATTCCCCCCAAAAGTAACAAGGTAGGGCATATGAAGCAAATGAAGGCACATTTCTCATGAAATACATTTAGCAAACAAATTTTTTTGGGTAAGTATGTCGTATGTTTGACCTTGAATATTTGAACTTGACCTTAGGGGTGACATTTATCCCCATAACATTGGATGAACCACCCCTCTACGTTTCATGAAAATACTATAATGTTAAGTCATTTATAGCGTTAAATACGTGACTACGAGACAGAGGGACAGACAGACAAACAGACAGACAGACGTCGAAAAATTGAACCTAGTAATGCCTATTTTTCATGAGTATATCATACAATTTTATCCGGTACCTTTTTACTTATTGAGTACTTGTGATGGGGGAAAAGAAGAGGGGAGGGTGTATTCAATTTGGTATGTGAAGAGCGCAGTTTTAGATGTTGTTACTGAGAAGTTCAATGCCTTTTCTCAAGTGATATCAATTTCACAATCTGACCTGACCCTAGCTAATTTAACGCCTAATTTAATCGCATGATATACATCTTTAGAAGTCTTTTCTCCTTATTTTGTCGCTATTCCTTTTATTGGAGTAACAGTAGATTAAAAAAATCTTTGTGGCTCAAATTCGACCCCGACGTTATTTAGATTAGAAGAAAATCGGATTTGATGTGACTTTAAAAGGCTCGGCAAGTATAACGTGGACTTGGGTCATATGCACCCTTGATATAAACATCTTGATTATGGATTTTTAGATCTTATCTACATTATAATCTCGCAAGATCTAGATTTAGGCGGGTCTAATGAATACACAAAAATTTAGAGTAAAAGAAATGTGTCTCAATGTTTAAGCTTAAAGGTCGGACAGACCTAACACGCAACGTGTAATACTGAAAAACGGCAAGTTTCCACATAATATAAATTCCATACCAAGATATATTTGAGTAATAAAAAATCTAGTCCCTTTTTTAAATACATATCTCTTTGTGTGAAAGAAAAGTCAAAATTGTTCATATTTCAATAAAAAGATGTCACGTAATTGGATAACGTGTGAAATACCGAAAATTGCGATTTCTTTTATTTCGCCAATTTCGCGAGAGATGTGAAACGCGCAAATATATTTTCGCAATTTTTTTTTCTCGCGAGATTTGAACTTCATTGGGTGTTTCAGCATAAACATCTAAACATCATGTCATGTAAAGTAGGAAATACAATAAAGAACATTAATTGAGACTGATTTTTTTTTTTTTTTTTTTTTTTTTGATTAATTGAGAAAGAATAAATTTTAAAGATTTTACCCTGAAGCGCAAAATAACTTTTTTTTGCGTTTGGTAGATGCCGGATTTTCTGGATTCTCGCTTCTTTCAACTAATGAGAGAGAAATTCCATGCCTCCACTGTCTTGAAGTTGTCCCGTGATGCCTTGCACTCCGTTTCTAGTGCAAGGCATCATGGGACAAGACTATGTCAAGCCATGTTACTTTTTGAACGTTGTCCACAAAGATAGGCGTTCATACGGTTAATTTTCGCATTTTTAACGTGATATCTGACATGCATGTAGGTATGTCACGTAAATGACAGTAGACATATACTTTGTAAACAATATATAAACATTCTTCAATGACGTGCTGTTCATTACATTAATGCCGAAGTTTGACCTTGAACATTGACCTATTTGATGCCAAATAGTTATCATTGCAGTCTCGTGAAGACACTGACAGATATCTTTATGTGGTTACCGTTGGGTCACGTCGGAAACGGATGTCACAGGATCCATTTCTGAGTCACGCTATATACTTTTGCTTCTGTCGTTGAAATTGAATACACGTTTGGTATCATAGATTACTGAAAATGTAATATTTTAAATCTTATAGCTTAGGACATACAAGTATTTTATCTTGACTTTTAATCTTCTGCAGTTTCCTTATTACAATTCCATCAATGTCAGGAATTGCATAATCCCAAATCAAATTGGCGAGAAAATTACAAATAATTTCATTTTATTTGGGCACGTCAAACCTAAAGATTTATATCAGAGTTTTGATCTTATTTTGACATGCCAAGTTATTTTCCATGTTATAACAGGTCATATTATTCATTTACACTCAGGAATAATGACATTACATCATATAGGTCCTGGGGTCAGTTATCTAACCATCAGAAGGGAGTTATCTCCCCCTTATCGGTGTCGCCACTTACTTTGGTCCATTAAACTCGCGCGTTTGGTTTCGTACCATTTCAAGATGGCGATGTTATCATCAAATACAATGTATAATTTTTATATGTTATCAAATAATTTTAAATAGATCTTTATACTTTTATGGAATCTGAATGATTAAGGTATATATCGTGATCGTCACTGTGACGGTCCTTCGAAACAAAAGTTGATAAAGAACAGACTCGTCATTTTGATGTGCTCACTCGGAATATCTTGTCCTTTCTTCGCGTCGGAAAGGTAGTTAATGACGAGGAGTCTCGATTAAGTTTTGTAAACTTTACTTTCATAAAGACGATTCACGATAAAATGAAAATTCATTCGAATGGTTAAGAATAATTGTTTTATATTTATCTTGAACCATAGGGTGGACGAACAAAAATACCCCCACCTAAACCATGAGTATATCGCAAAAACTAAAATATGACACAAAAACCTAACAATTCCCAAACTTTAAAAAAAAAATAGTAAAGAAGGAAATTCAATGCCTTATCAATGTTTTTAGAATGCGAGGTCAAAATTCATAACATACATCTATTCAAGTGTTTACCAGTAAAAGAAGGGTGTTAACCTTTGACCGTTATTCCTCATTACACAAGTGTATAATTAATTTGATTCAATAATATAAATCATACGGCTAATTGATACAATCACTTGTGGCATGGCGTCCGTTATCTACCGGAAAAATAAAGGATTTTGATCGCTTTATCATAATGGATGAGTTATGTGCCTTGCATGACTTGCTCGCAACCTTAAGTCAATGGAGAATTTACTACAAAATACTACGTACAAAGTTGTTCACACGCTTTCAGATAAGTTATTCACACGCTTTCAAGTTTTGTCATACATTCGGTCTAATTCCAGAGCGGACGCAGAAATTAATTTTAAATTTGAAAAGGAGCAACTGGGGAAGGGATCACGGAGCAAGGACATAATCTAAAGGGGATAGTGTAAATATGACCCTCCTTGTTCAATCAGCAAAAAATAAAATCCCCTCCCAATTCATTCAATTGACATTTTCATGATATTCATCGAATCAAAATCATGTTCAACGCCTATGTAGTCTTTTATGTTCCGTTGTCCGTCCGTCTTTACGTATATTTTCTGCCTACATAATAATGAATTAAATATTATTCAAATAAATAAATAAATAAATAAATAAATAAATAAATATATAAATAAATCAGCATACACTGATTAAGGACCCGAAAGATGAAAGAAGTTATTCAAAGACATGGACCCAGCAGTTAGGGTGGGGGTTCATTTAGCTCGATTTCTCAAGTGATTCAAGTAAAATTAGCAAAATATCAAACATGGCAAGTTGGTACTATATACAAAGAAGTTTTGTCTGACCCTTTTAGGGATCAAATCCCGCGCCGTGTTCTATCCTGAATGCATAATACCTTTCATGAGATGTATTTAAAATAAATCTGTTAGTAAATGAATCTACAGCAATTAACTTGACAGAAGAAACCACCAAGATCATTTATTAATAATTGTTATTTGGAGTTTGGCCCGAATTAGGGACGATAGAATTTCATGGTATTCTCAAATACCGTACAACACAACGGTAGACTATCCCTATTTACATTGATTTCGAAATATTTTGGCATGAAATTAAATATGCGACATTTCTATACAGATCTTTATATTAATTATTTTATAAATATTCAATCGATATCTGAACCCATTCTTTTATCTATTGTGCCATGTGTATATTAGGGGCGTAAAAACTATGGAACACAAAACATGTCATAATCTTTTTTTGTTATTTGGATGTAAATGAATACAGATGACACAGGTGCTCTTGAAGTCGGTTTTGAAATAGAGACAATTTTTCTTTATTCTATTTGTGATACAATTTTCATAATAATCTTGATTGGGTTTTGTCTCTTTCTTTGATCATATAAATTTGTGGTAATCAATACATGAAATATTTCAATATCTAGATGTTTTATTATGTAATTTTTGTAAGTTACATAACAGATTTATGTTTGTCCTTTGTTAATTAAAGTCAGTTGTGGTCAATAAAGAAAGAGGATACTATTGACAAATATGACAAAACTCCTCCGGAATTTCCTCTGTTTTATTAGTTTAGCTCATCTGACCTAGATAAAGCTTCAGCCATAGTTTGCGTCATGTCGGTGTAAATATGTCATACTTTCAACTTTTAAATCCTTCTGTATTTTTTTTTCAATTTATCCCCCTCCTCCGACCAAGTTCGAGCTAAATCAACATGCGAACACGTCATATTTCAAGCCTTCCATTCGAAACAAAAGACGAAAAACATTAGCTCGTGCCATGGGCTTGTCATTTTGGAAAGTGGAGTCGAGCTCCTGTGAAACAAAGGGATTTTGATGATATTTGGCAGAGAACAACGTTTTCGCCAACAGAAGACGCAATGATTGCAAACATCTCCTCAAAATTGCTTTTATCAGAGTAATCAAGGGGGATCAGTGATCAAGGCAACTTTTCTGTCTGTAGTTTTCAAAGGGTTATCTAAAAAGTAAAAGTGAAAATGATGAATGACTGTTAAAAGTTGGAAGTCCTGTTTTCAATCTTTCCGGTCAAACTTCAATCGTCTCTCTCACATCCCTCTCTGTCTCTGTACCTCTATCTCCTCATAATGTGTGAGCAATAAATATGGCAAAATATTGCGTGTAAAATGCGGGGAGATACTCTGTATGTAAAAACGTGAGCAGGCCGCCCGGGATCATTGCGTGTCGGAACCAAGGACCACTCTGGTGTAGACGTTTTAATTTTCTTTGATTTGGTCGATTCCCATGGTACAAAGTAGTAAGTATATAATTCCCAAAAATGTGATGCATCGAGCCAACAGAGCTTAAACAATTAAAAAGTGTATTAGAATTCAAAAGTTTTTGGTAAAATATCTGCACAGGAAAAATAATCGATTTAACATGTATTTTCCGCTCAGTTCTACTGAATTATTAAACACAGAGTTTTGCTGTAAGTAGATCACATGTCCGTATCGTCGTTTGAACCTGTATCCCCTCCCCCGTGCGGTACGTAACCTATACAGTTTATGTTGTTAGAAATGGACATATAATGGATATATGGTTAAATATTATATCACATAAAAAGTTTTTGTTCATTATAGTGTGAGCTTTATCTAAAGTGCCACGCAATTTTGTGACGCGTCGAAAACAACCGCAATTTAGACTCGACGTCGCAAACCATATTCTCTTTTACAGAGTTATCGCTCCTTGCCATTTATACGCTGAAATTAGCACGGAACCCTGGGTAAGGATTGGCCGCAAACCCGAGATAGACAAAAGTGCCTTTTACGTCTTCATGAATATCAGTGGGAGGGGTAAACCTTTTCTGATTGATCACAGAAAATACGAAATAGCAACTATTTCATTTTCTTATTTTTTTTTAATTTTCTATAATAAGATTTCTTTTCAAAATTTTACTGAGTATGAACTGAATTTTGCCTTTGTGGGACATAAATCCTGTCGAGCTCAGTTTTGATTACACCATGCTTAAGAGATTGTAGAGCATTATACTGATTCCCTATCCATGCATTTCGCGAAAATTCCCCCATGCGAAAATAATCCTACTAGATTCTTAAAAAGGCAGAGACTTTTATATAACGAATATTTCCCCGTAACGTCTTGATGTGATAATTGCGAAAAATTCCCCTGCCCCCGATACCCCCCCCCCCCCCCCGTACAGTATGCATGTCTTAACCAATCTGATTATTGAAAATTTACATATTACTTCATATGTATGATATTTTTTTAATCCTCCGTTGTTCATTTCGTATTCAATTATTCTAATGGATTCTTGATTAATTTTCTTGTGTTGAGGAGTCGTGTCGTACTTATGTTCCATTCATACAAGATTCACAATATTCAATTTAAACTGCAGAATAGAATCACATCTCTTTGAAATAACAAAACATGCAAAAAAATTCTGCACATTATATATAAGGCTGGTAATATACATTTACTTGGAGAGAAATTCAAATAAGCCATTCTTGGCTTTCTTTTCAATCCTATTTATTGTCATTAATGCCATTGTAATAATATGTAGATTTTGGAAATAAAATATGTTTAAAAACTAAAACATGGGTTCATTGTTACACGGTTTACGGTAAATATTGAACTTTCACTCATGCACAAAATGAGATATTGGCACCATATACATTATGTTTAATTGAGAATGTTAATTATATTTTCATAAACTATTTTCATGCCAATATATATATCATGTATATCCCACCTAGATAGTTAAATTTGAAATTAAAAAATATATAAGTACAATCAAACATTCGTTTTGATACATCAAATACAGTTTTTAGCAACTCGATCTGTAATCAATTCGATTCCGGATCTTGATTTTTTCTAATCATCATCCCCATGCATCCCTTTATTCGCATTCTTGTATAATACGTGTAATATATAACCTCGACGTAAAAAGAATACATCTGATCCACAGGGATTTATCACGCTAATACCGTTTGCTGTATTTACTATATATATGTGTTATACACATATATATATAGTAAATACATATATATATAGTAAATACAGCAACCGGTATTAGCGTGATAAATCCCTGTGATCTGATCGATGAACTCTACCCATGAAGCACAATGCTTTTCGCGTGGAGGTAATTTTCGCGTGGTGGTAATTTTCGCGTGGTGGTAATTTTCACGTGGAGGTAATTTTCGCGTGGTGGTAATTTTCGCGTGGTGGTAATTTTCACGTGGAGGTAATTTTCGCATGGTGGTAATTTTCGCATGGTGGTAATTTTCGCGTGGTGGTAATTTTCGCGTATTTTACGAATCGATAGACTTCGCGCGAAAATTCTCCCCACGCGAAAATAACCCTGCGGCAATCTTACCCAGGTACAGAGTATACAGCCAATTGTGCCTCATATGAAATTCATGTGAAATTCATATGAACTTTACATGAACGTCCACATGAAAATTATGTGAAACGAGCACGAACATGAAATTTACATGAAAATTTTCACATGAAATTAATGTGAAGATTTTTACATGAATGTAATGTGAATTCAGTTTCCTGTGAAGGTCACTTAAAAAATTCATGTGAAATTCTTGTGAAGGAAATTTATGTGAAACTCATGTGAAATATTTTTCACATAAATCTTATGTAAAATTTATATGAATTTTATATGAACTTTCATGTGAAATTTACACGATGCTCATTTCATATGAATTTCATGTGAGTCACAATTGGCTGTGTACTACAATCGTATATATCGCGAATAGTTCCCCCAAGCGTGATGTCTTGATTTTAAAATCGCGATATTTTGCCCCAGCGAAAATAACGTACATGTACCACGCTTACAGAGAACAGGAGAGGGGCCTGTACATATACCTTAAGTTAATGGTACGACAAGACAATTGTTTACTATTCTGTATCGTTTTGGATCAGACAGTTATACATATAGGCAACAGTTGAGAACATGGAATTCCAACATTTTCTTGGTGATGCATATTTTTTTCAACTTACATACGTATAAAATCTCAACTTTTGTCTGTGCATCACTATCATATCCCAATCACCAGGGAAATTGCATGGATTTTATCATCTTTTAATCTGTATGTATAATGTATAAAGTTTAAAAAAAAAAACTAGACTGGTCTCTGTGGTCTGAGGAATAAAATTACAGTAGGCAGAACAAAAAGGGGGAGGGCTGTCCATTAAAAGGAAATATTTCAGTTTGTGGAATGGTAGAAATACAATTTCGCATCCCATCTATCATGATGAATATTTCGGTTAAGGCCCATACCGGGTAAAACCAAAATATTAATCATGATACCATCCTTTAAAAAATTGTCATTTATTCACTCATTTCAAACTTCAAGTCTGCAAGTTAAAAAATCTTACCTTCTGAATCACAAGGAATCTTTACTCGTTCCTCTCAATAATATTTCAGAGCACGTTTCCTATACAAGTATACAAGTACTTTTAACTGTTTAATTCATATGTAATTCCAAAAATCACACATGACACATGTACGGTTATCTAGCGCTCATCTGCCACTGATGTAAGACGAACATTTAATCTGAGTTGAAAAGAGCAACCTAGATGCTCCGTAATTTATAAGTAAATAATGCGCAACCTCGACCCCCGGAGTATGAAATCAAACTCGGCTACCCGTGAAGCGAACCCTCCCCTCCGCCTCTTACAACGTGTTTACAGTGTATAATAATAGGGGTATAGATATTAACATGATTAAACAGAAGGAAAATAGAGCTACACGGTCCGTGCTTAAATTGATATGCATGAGTACAAAAGAAAGAAATAAAATATTCATAATTTAAATCGCGTACTAGATATGGGTTAAGAGCTGTGCATATTTCCATTGGCAGACACTGCATATCTTGATAGCTGAGGTGAATGGGTTTTTATCGGGGGTGTTTCATTTGGTACAACTTCTCTCTCCCCGGTGTCTTTTCTAAAACGCTCAGATCTTTTCTTTTCCAAAACTATAATTATGAAAAAAAGAAAGAATTAAAGTCTGATAAGAAGGTCTTTTATTTCATCCTTTCTTCTTAGTCCCCTACCGGCAACGCCGAAGGGGACTCTTAGTTTCCTCTCGGTCTGTCTGTCCGTCCGTCCGTCTGTCCGTCTGTCCTAAATTCTTACTGTACATATTAAGATGAATTACTACGATACCGATCCCTTCTACGTCTATGCATGCTTGTAAGGAGTAGACCCTCCTTCACAATCCATATGTTCTTTTCTGTTTTTTACATCACTAGACAATTTGAATACAATCGTTGTAAGTTACGTAACGTATATAGAATTTATTTGACAAGTGATGATAAGAAAATGATAAGAAAACAATAACAAAGATGTATTATGTCTGAACATGCAGCATGCCTGCGCCCAAACTAATAAGTCAATCGATACTTTACGAGAGAGAGAGAGGGTAGAAAGAGAAAGAGGGCTGTGGCGGATCCAGCGCCCCCTGCCTTTGCCGGTGGGTCAAGAGGCGAATTTTGCCGATTTCTACTGATAATAGGCCAAAATATACAATTTTGGGGCAGTGCCGTTGGGCGGACGCCCCCCTCCGCACCCCCCCCCCCCCCTGAATCCGCCACTGGAGAGAGAGAGAAATTGGTTTTTGATAAAATATAATTCAGCAAATCAGTTAAAAATGAAGCCAATTCATTAAGAGACATATTTGAGGATGTATAAGAGAAGGTTTAGAACTGACTGAGTATGTTCGGCATAAAATATAGCATTTTTGAACACTATGAAGGGGGAAGCGATCTAGTTTTTCATCCTCTAACGAAGTGGAAGGGGTAAACTGATTTCACCATGTCTCTTTATTTAGCCTGTCCACGCATGGACACCGATTTCGTTGAATAATCATAACGATACTCAACCTACACACATATATTTAGGAATCTTGATGTCAAAGGTCAAGGTCAACGTTAGCAAAATAGCATTTGAGGGATGGTGCTAAGATGTTAACCTTCTTTCATTTCGATGATATTTTTCGATGAAATGGCAAGTTTCCGAAATAGCAAAAAATATCTATATGATGTCAAATTGATAAAGGGACAAAACAAAGCTTCTTTCAGGCGACAGAGCTGGAAAGAAATTATTACACGAAGTCACGGGGAACGATTTTAACTGCTCCATACTGCAACAAGAATTAAGTAAATATATTAATAACACGGAAGTGTTCCAACTCTATACCTTCTTGAAGAAAATTTCAAACCAACTTTCAAGTAACTGTTGGACTACAGACTTGACATAAAGATTGCTTATACTTAAGCCATTGTGGTTTTAGGATGTTAAAAAATGAAAGGTCAAGGTCAAAATTATAGAAGAGAACGCGCGATAGTATTTCTATATATATAATCCGCAGTCGGAATCCACTTTGCAGATATATTGCGCGCAGACTTCTGCAACACCATCAAGGAATTCTTGACATACAGTGATGAAACTTAACACTAGATTGCTTATTATCTAAGTCGAATCCCTATTGATTTGGGGGGGGGGGGGGGTCAAAAGTTCGAAGTCCAAGCATAATTCAAAGGTCAATATAATTTTTAAGTCATCGCCGGAAACCTACGGGGTATCTAATCATAGAGCAATAGACCGTGGGTATCTGACGAAAGTCTGTCAAAGTTTGTATGTCTAGAACGTTTTGTATTCCTTATGCAAGAGAGCCCTAAACTTACCGGTATATGGTCAGGGTTTGCACTCCTTAAACTTGGTCCATGCTATTTTTGCCATCCCCGAAGTGGTGCCTACCCGAAACCCACCCACTCAAGCCTCGTGACGTTCCCCTTTCCCAAACTCACCCTATGACAAAGAAGCCTTATTAAGGCTGATTCATTGGAGTGCTGAAGATCCGAAAATATTTCATTGTTACGGCGTGGGTTCCGTATATTACACTCAACTTAAGGTTTTGTATGAACAACGCTTTTTATGACAAAATCAAATAAGATATCCCCCAACATTTCATCAGCACGATTTTATACCGTTTATCTGATATTTTACACCTTTAAGGATGGCGATACCATTGTAGGGGGCATAACCTCTGTACATAAAAGTTCACTTTCTATGTTTTGAATCACTTTTGATCTGTGAAACCATGATATAGAGTATCAACTTTAAACTATTATACCTACCCTTTTCTAAAGCTTTAACAGCTGTTAATATGAGCAAGTAGATATCATTTTAAATCGTTTAATAAAAATCTTGTGAGTCTAACCTACGTTTTTCTGTATTTATATCTTATTTTATTACTTTTACTCGCAGCTTTTATCATTTTATTTTCTCATCTGGTTTTATATTTACAGACAGATGTTGTCGCGTGGTTCTGTATGTAAATTAAGTAATAATTATCTAAAAAGAAAGGTCAACTAACTTTGAAAGTGTGAAATGTATATAAAATGCAAAAAAAAAATCTATCATACACAAAACTATATAATCCGGAATTCTTAAAAGTGTTAAATATAATACATCCGCAAGGACGTTATAGCCGAGAACTTGTCACACCTGCTTTTCCATTTATTTTTTAATGTAACACGGTACACCCCCATAAATAGCAAGAAATAAGAAGTGTTCGTGAAACAGTGTGTTCCTGCTAGCAACTACAATATATATCTTTCATTATTTAGTTTTCTGTGCGTGCGCACGATTTCAATTTTCTGTGAAATTTATAAAATCTTTCAAGCTCACTGGCCTTGGTTGCAATTTGATTTTTCATGTGTTATCTAGGCCTAAATAAGATCAAGGTCCAATCTTGGCACTAGAAAGAAAGCCCAATCACTTTTTATTAAAAAGCTATCCACAATGTTAAAGTTAGACAAAAGAACTTTCGGTCCCTGCATTGTATCTTATTTTCGCGGGGTTTTTTTTTTTAGCTCACCTCGACGAAACTTTCATAAAATGGCCTTGACCTACTTTTTCCACTTGAATGAATTTGCCTTTAAAACCCAATATACATGTACTTTGAAATATTTTTAAATTGAATTTTACTGCTTCGAGGTGAGCTTCGTAATCTGTGATTACCTATGTTTTTGTTTTTGGCATGTAAAAAGGTGAGGTTAACATTCAGGTAACCGCGGGTTCAGTTTGCAGGTTAGAACAGCCGTCGCTGCATTGTGCATGGCGACGTCATCAGCGTTTTATACGTAGAGAAATGCAACAAGTACCACACTTCTATAGTTTCATCTCAGGGAATTACATGTACATAGGCTGTGCATATGTATTAAAATAATGGCACAATGCAGGGCCGGCCGTTCTTTTCGCCTTTGGACGGAATAAAAAATATGCAATTTTCGATACGAGCATAAAAAGTCAGATTACTTCGTGCCAATATTCATACATCTGCCATGATGATATAAAAAGCTTCTAAATCACATATAAAACGTCCATCTTAGATTCTTATATTACATCAGAACGATGTTCTTAATTACAGAAACATGCAAAAGAATTTGCTTTATTCCTAGATGATGGAAAAGGGAGGGGTAACAATTTTTTGGGTACATTTCACAGGAACTAGGATCTATCTGTATATAAGTATTATTCTATTTAATTACATTCCTGCAGAAAATCCTATACACACTTATTACAATCTACGTGCATTGCATTTCCAATTTTTTTTTCTTTTCTAAATTAATATCAGTTTGGTATATAAAATGAAAAAATGATGATTTCAGATACATTTTTCCTTCTCGCTGCATTAAGGGGTCAAGTAAAATGAAGACGTCTCCGATAATTAACCGAAATAATTTTACGTAAATTTGAGAGAAACTGCGAAAATCTTATTTCACGCATTTTAAAGCGGATACCTGTACACGCGTTTTCCCTTCCTTTAATCTTCTCATGAGTATACATGTACATTGCTCAATGGTGAATTTTTACGACAAATGTATGTAAACAATCATCATTAATTCACGTAATGTCTGATGTAAAACCTCTCATAGTTTTTATACAATGAATGTATGTAGGTACAACTACAACATTAATAATTTTTGCTGTAAAAGTAATTTTTCCCTTCAATTTATGTTTCTTGGTTTCGTAAAGCGCTAGAAAGCAGGCATAAAAATAACTTCTACATAAAAAAAACACACAATGCAATGTTCCTATTTGCAAAGCTTGCACATGAGAGTGAATAATGATTTGCTACAACATTTTAAGACAGAATATCTCCTACTTCCAACACATTTGTAACATGTATTTTTAGTTTGTGATTCATGACCATTCATTATGACGCTGAATCAGTCTTATGACCTTGAAGTGTAAACGTTTGACCCTGACATCAATAAAACACATCCTAGACACATGGGTAATATGTCTTGCCAGTTTCATTATGATCAGTGCAACGCATATTCTGCAGTGATCCGTCAACCATTTTCAGTCGTCACGATCAGTCTTGTGACTTTGACCTTTGGACCCTACACTCCATATCAGGAGCATTTGATGAAAGGTGCGTTATAATTCCTTTTCAACGACTAAAGTACAATGACCTTGACCTTCGCATAGGGCGTATTCACTCATGGTAGGGTGAGAATTTTCATTGCAGTTGCTTGCAGTTGCAATAACAAATTGAACTTATGGACCACAATTCCAGTATATCAGGTCATCTTGGGTTGAGAGATATCGGAAATCTAGCTTTACAGTTCCAACAACTTATGTAGAACAAGTATTAGCTTTTACAAAAAGCTTGCCGTCAGTTAGCTGACTTTATATTCTAGTAAGAAAAAATCGGATCCGTATAATGCATTGTTTCCAATTTTAAACTTATTCCGATTCAAGCGACGGAAAGTTCCGAGGATGTGCGATTCTTCTAGGACGTATCACTACAAGGACTTTTCGATGCATCTCTCGGAAGAAAATGCATTGATACGATATGACTTCCAATTGTTAGGTCACCTAGACTCTTGAGCCAACCTTATGAAAGAATCGTATTTACAGGGATTGAATAACCTAGACGAATATTTGCATCTTTTGCAATTGTCAACCAATCATATTGCCAAGAGGTATTATTTCCGTGCAAGTAGGTCACGAATGATTACAGTATACCGTCAGTCATGACTGACGGTAAATCATGCGAAAATGTGGATTATAAAGTACCTGTAACATGGGCGGATCTAGGAATGTATGTGTCCCAGAGGGGAACTGAAGCCGTCAGGTGCGTCCATCCTATAGCTGTGAAAAAAATTATATAATAATAAGGGACAATCAGCTTTTTTTTGCAAATTCCACGGGCCCTGACCCTAATACCCCTCTTAATCCGCGCTTGCGTTAATCCATACCCCAGTGTTTCAGTGTGCTTCTTCGTCGACATGACGTCACTGACATGCAAAGAGAGATGAGCAAGTGGAAACAAAGTTATATGAAGCGTTCAAGTACCTACAAGTACCACATGCTTTGTAACTACAAATTTAACCAAAGCATATTACTCTTTTATCTTACTCAAGTACCAATGCAATAAAAACATGCCAATAAACTTTCAAACGATTCAGAACGATCAGAAGCAGTTTGCAATCATACTCTCCTTTCCATTACCTTTATTTAGAATCGTAATGGTGCATACAGTTGGTTTGATACATTAGTTTTTAATTCACTTTCATATAAATGACAGCTTTTCATACTTATGTTCCTTCATTGTGACTATGTGCACATAAAAAAGGAAAATCATCTAAAGGTCACACATTTTATGTCAAGGTCATATCATATGATCTGCTTAAAAAGTATTCTCTCCTTTTTTAACAACAACAACAACAACAACAACAACAACAACAACAACAACAACAACAACAACAACAACAACAACAAACCAAATTGGATATCATTCGAGAGAATTACTGATGTTTAAAATATTGATCAAAGTTAGACTGAGAAAGTATGAGCTCAAAAGTCGTGATACTTTTTAAAAAGGTACGTCAAAATTAGTAAAGCGCAAAGATATTTTTAATACAGAGTGAAAAAGAAGAATTGAAAGAAAAGATCAGCAAAAGCTGATATGTGTGAAGTCTTTCCGCTTTCAGTCCTGTGAGTTGATTAAAGATTAATTAATTTTAGAGGGGATACAGATTTTATTTTGCACAGAAATTATAAAAAAGCTAGCCACAATGGTCCAATTCTTTATAGGAATGACAAACCGCTGTAACAATTTTCATGGATAGTTTGAAGAATGGGTCGTTTCTATACCAAAAAGTTCTGCAGCCTGTTTTACAAAAATACGTACCAATTTATTTTTTTTTTGGAATTTCGTAACTTTTGATCGCTTAGCACTTATTACATGTATAAACTAGAACTCAAAATGTTTTGTTTCTGAATTTATGTTTAATATCTAAAAATAATATTAGAAAGCGCTATATAATCTAAATTGAAAAATATTTCAAGCTTCTATAGGACGATGAAAGTTACGAAAATTACTGAAATTTTTGTGAAACTGGGCACCGGTTAAAATGAATTGTTTTAGAATTTTAAAGGGATGGACGCAGGATGCATCCCTACTAAATCCACCGAGTCCATCGTCAGGCCGTTAAAGGTGACAGTAAAAGGGAGATTATTTGATTTTTGCATCATGACCGGTTATCGACCGTGTATATAAGTATAAACCGCTTTCATCAGACACTCTTAGCGTCTCATCTCTTTAAATAATGGGGGATAATAAAGAGAGGATAAATGAATTTACTTTCATGAGAGGGTCAAGGTGAAAACACTGCAGATGGGAACATTATTTCTATTTTATTCTACTATATGAGAAAAAACTGAAATGAGAGAGAGAGAGAGAAAGAAAGAGAGAGATTTTCAGTAATTTCTTGGGCATCACAAGTATTAATTATAAGTCATAGCGTAAAAGGTAAATCAGCGTAATTTAATTCTACATTGCATGAATTTTAAAGAAACTAGTTTCAGATTCTTTTAAAATCAAGTATGGCCATCGTAGCCTCTGACTGGTTCGGTTTTGAATTAAAATTTTAAACAAGCCAGAATCCAATGTGCTTTATTACAAGATCATCGAGTCCCTTTCCTCGACAAATATGTATATCGCAATAGTTGAAATGTTCATAAAATATCATCTGGCGGCGGTACTGTTTCAAATGTTTTACAGACCTGTAAAATGTGTAATGAGTCCATGGGTCATTTACATAATAACTTTTGTTTTCAGAATGACCTTGAGACCTTGACCCTTTCAATAATTTATGGATAATATAATGCTGTTAACATTTCAAAATATTTTACAAGGTTATTACAACTTGAGTCTACATGTCAAATGCATGTTTACTTTTGTTTTCATAATGACCTTGACCCTTTCAAGTTTTCATGGATAATATAAAGCTGTCACTATCTCAAAATATTTTTTGCGAGTTTACCACAACTGGAATTCACAAGTCAATTGTTTTAGAAATACCTTGACCTTTTCAAGGTTTTAAGGATTATATGGCTGTCACCAGTTCAAAATATTTTCCAACGTTATGACAACTGGAATCCATAGGTCAATTTTTTTTATCAGTATGACCTTGACCCCTTGAAGCATACACTACCCACCTTAAATAAGTAGCCATCTAATACATTTCTCTTAATTTAAAAAAAGTGAAGATTTTTTATCCATTGTTTTGGAAATCTAAAGGTTAACCATTCTGCTTTCAATTCAAGTATATTTTTCGGCTAAATCTTTGTTCTATTTTTTTTGCAATTTTCCCCAAAAATGTTAATTTTTCACATGAAGAAATTCTAGAAAATATTTAAAAAATTTTCCACTTTTGTATAAAGATAAATGATGCAAATGCTCATGCATTCAAAAGCTCAGTAGAGAAAATAATGGGATGAGCTTTTCATTAAATTTCTAATGTTTATACTACCTGGATACTTTTTTATGGTGGGTAGTGTATGTCTATGCATATTTTTGGTCTAGTGATATAATGATGTACTTGTCAAATTATATTGTTCACATGATCAAAGCTTAAGGTCAACTTAAGCAAAGTATTTACTCTAGACAGGCTAGCAGGTAACCAGCTTTCACGAAAGCGCGGGGACATTAATTAAAACGGGCTCGTCCGTCCTTCCGCCAGTCACAAAAACTTTAACCTTGACCATTTTGAATGGAAAGTGATACTCGGGCTTTCATAAATCACACGTGTATTCCATGTAACAAGACCTTTCTATGGATACCAAAAATTTTGACCTTGTGACCTTGAACTTAGTTTGACCTACTTTTCAAAAACTTTAACCATGATCATAACATTTGAAAGGTAAGTGATAGGGCTTCCATATTTCACATGTGTATTCCTTGTGACAAAGACCTTTCCGTTGGTAACAACATTGACCTTGTGACCTCGACCTTGGTTGACCCACATTTAAAAACTTCAACCTCAACCATAACTTTTAGATTGTAAATGATAGGACTGTCATACACATATATTTCAATGTGCATTCCTTTTCACAATACCTTTCCCTTGGTAACAAAAGTTCGGACCTTTTCTTGGAGTTTAATCTTTTGATATTTAGAATTTTGATAATACACGAGATATATTATCAAAACTTAAGAATATTGGGGGGAGGGGGTCTGTAAGCATTTCTTTAAAGACGAACACCCAAAAGCGGGGGACCACAATTCCTTGAATTTGATGTTTGTTGATATTTCCCCTTTTTCATGGCCATAGAATGACTACAGGTGATCTTTGGCTATATATTCTTAGAGAATTTTGCTTGTAAAATAAGAGCAAATAATGGGTAACAGATGAAAACAATAAAATTTCAAAAATTTTCAAAGTTTTAATTTGCTAACATGTGTAAAATATCAACATTTGTATATAGATTTCAGATTTAAATAGAAGTATACAATTCAAAAACAATGTCAAAATTTCAATATATCACAATATATGCTGTATTGTTTCTTAATTTATCACAGTATATCTGAACACTTAACTTGTAAAAAAAAAAAAGAAAATAAAACAACAACAAAATGTATGCTGCAATAATATACATAATACAACCGTTTAAAATATGATCATCTTCAACTACTATAAATTTTGTGTCAAATTTGTGTATCTATACATATAGTATAAAAGTTGATAAAAAGTCACCAATATAATTCAACATGCAACAGGTTTTTGTATCAAATCCGATGTATACTGCATCACAATTACATTCATTTGTTTATATAGTAGACAGTGACCCTGATATCATGAAAGACAAAAACCATATTTTCCCTGAAAAGATAAATTCCAACACGAATCTGAAAAAAAAGAAAAAATAAAGAGATTCAAATCCCATAGTGGATGGCACAGCTAGAGAAATGACCTGGATTTCATCTGGAAATCAGAAATATAGCATTGTTACATGTAAAGTAAACTACACATTTTACGTATACATGTATATGGATCAATGATCAATAGAAATAATTCCAAGGATTGCATGTGTCGCCTGCAAAACATAGCGACACTCGGGAATCACTTTTATAGGGTGTGACATCCAAGTTTGACAGACAGACGGACAAAGTGATCCCTAAGTTACGCTATGCTTCGCAGAGGACACAAAAAGAGTATTCACAAAAATATATGGCACAGGAAATGGAATCTCTGAAAATAAGACACGGCAAGTCGGATAATACACTGCAATGGAACTTGTTAAGATATACCCCAAAAAGAAACAGATGTATATTTTCCAGCGTCTGAAATAGAAATGGGAAATTACTAGTACCACATAATAATCTAATATATCGTATTACTCTAGTATAGCACATGACCAAGTCAGTTCAGCAGAGCTTTTACCAAATTTCATGGAAATACAGTGTGCCAAAGCAGGACTGAAGTCTCTAAAAAGACTGTCAGACAGACCCACCAAGAGAAAGACAGTCCCTTAATGGACCAAATGCCAATTTTGAACATAAGCCACTACATAAGACATCTTACAGCTATCGGTTAATTGATGCATTTGAATAGCTTGTATGCTGAGACCTGCAAGAAGACAAAGGTAATATTTGTACAATTCTCCATAAATTTAATACAGAATGAAGAAATATTGAAGGATTCCTCTGTCTATTCAATCTGCCCACCCTCTCTGGTCTCCTGTGGTATAACTGAACTGTTTCAACAGATGGTAAAATATAGATTTTTCTGTTATCTAGATTACAATGACCTCAAATATAAGGTACACAAACAAATAACAGGTGTGTTTCTATTGCCAGTTTGGGGAAAAGCTGAAATAACAAACTTCAAACAAAATATAATGTCACATGCTACATGACTCATGGTTTATAATCTGTATAAACATAAATAAATCGATCTTTGTAGCATTTTCAATTCAAAGGTAGTGTCACTGTATTAACACATACACTGACCTGGCGTTAAGAAAGAAGTTCTAATTTTTAGTAATTGCAAAATGTATGTCACAGCTCCTTAAGTTGTGCACCATGAATTTGACATAATACTGACTAAAACACTTCATAACAAATCTTAAGGCTAAGGAATCACATTCCAATACATATAGTACATGTAAATTATTATGGCTAATAAACAATTTAAAAGACGAACAAAATACCTACTAGATCAATATGAATAATGAAATTAAAATACTTCACCTTTTATTATGTTGAAAATAGATGCCTCAATGGTACGGCAACCACTGTACCCATCAATAAATAGGAGATCATAACATTTGTCTTCTCTTTATGTTTGACTATGAGAGTGACTATTAACAATCAGACAGACAGATGGAAGGATGCACGGTGACTAGACAGTGACGCCTATACTCATGTTTAAGTTTAGAACAGAGCACAAAATAAATCATGATGAATATGAACCCAAAAATAAGCTTCAAATATACACTGCCATCCATAAATAGCTATACAAACAAGGAAATCATTCTAAATTCTTTATACGTTTATCCTTATTTTTCCATTCTGAACTTGAAAGATGTATAATAATTGGCTTCATATGATTCAAAATTTTGAATTGTGATAACGAAAATGTTAGTAGAAACTTTTTCATAAAAAACAATTCCCCCCCCCAAAAAAATTGTCATTTTTATATAAAAAGGAATAAAAATTTTAAAAATGTGAATATTTGGGTCAAATTTGTTACAAATGATTTCTAGAAGGTTAATCTTCAGAATTATACAGCAATGGATTCAAAACTATTCATTTTCTAACAGCAACAAGAACAGAAATGGTGTATACTAATCTATGGATGGCAGTGTAAGCAACTGTATCAAACACGATCAACAGTAATGACAGACAGATAGGACAAAAGCAATATGATAATTATTGACTAGTTTTTGTTGGAGTCTTAACTTACTTTATGCATGTGACTCTGTATGATATGCCAAAAAACTTGGCAAGACCAAAACCAAAAAAAAAAAATCTTTATTTAGAAATAAATGAAACATAGCAAAACATACACAAAAGAATCAAGTCTGTGTCTTTCAGCAAGAAATAACCCTATGTGAAACATGTGAATGGTCAAGCTTCCATTTCAACACAGATATTTTGTCTGAATATTTTGAATACTCTAACAGAGACATATTGTTTAAGAGAAGGTTACTTAAAGGAGATTTTCAGGTTACCATTTTGATTGAAATTCAAGAAATGCTTCCAGAACTGAACATCTGATTAAATTCATACACCAAACCTGTAGATCTTCAACCTATGAATAACAATGAATATCTAAATTTCAATTACCTTTTGTTCAGTTGTATGAGCCATTTTAAACTATGACCCTATGAACCAAGTTCACCAGTACGAACAGATTCTGTAAATATGGATATTTTTACTATGTTTTCTTCTTTTGAAATTTGTTGCCAAGATACTACTTTTTAGGCAGAGTAACCAAATTGTGATCCACACTATACATGTAACTTAGTCTAGAAATTGGAAAATTACACTTTCTTCTACTTAAAAATATTGTTTAGTAGATTTTATGGTATTTTCTGATAACTTTTGATTTATCATGCATTTTAAAAATTAGTTTTTCTTGGTGTCCAAGATATTATCCAAATTATCATTGATAATAAAATCTAAATTAGATTAAGGCTACAATAGTGTATACATTTGTACTTGCAAATGTTAATATTTAACTTGTGTAAAAATCTAAAAGTCTACGGATAAAATTTCCTTAAAGCATGTTATACCATTCAGCAACAATGAGGTATAGCCCCATGTAATCTACTAAATAACAAAGTACAAAGAATCAACTTTGTCTGATTAAAAAAAAAAATAAAAAATAAATTTTCTGATTTCTAAACAGAGCCACATGAAGTGTGGTCAATTTAAGTATATGTTCACTTTTACACATCAAAATTCAGAAAATTACACAATTTTTTTCTACATGGCACAGAAAGCATCAGCTAGAAAATCAAACTGATAAAAATGTCCATATTTACAGTTCCAATTATTTTTTCAGGAGCTAAGGAGCTCTAATTGCAAAATCATACAATACTACTTTTTTTTAGTCATAGCCTTTTCTGTCTGATATAAACTTACGTTAAACCATATGGCAAATCTCGGAAAAGATGACTTAATGAAATAAAGAAAAAAAAAATCTATTGATAGAAAATACATGTAAATGTATATACATGTACTTGAGACTAAAAAGTAATGTTCAGGAAAGGCTTTTGTTACAGATGGACAGACAGAAATATAGAATAACAAACAGTATCTATAAGTACTAAAAGACAAAATTTTACTTAAGACATAAACAACCTTTCATCTTTAAAAATAGCTTTTTTTTTGGAAATGAAAAAAATCAAAAATTTTGATGGAAACATCTACTAAAATATGAATACTTATTGTCCCGGCACAGCTTACTTCCGAAGCTTGATAAACACAATGTCACCTACATTATCTTGAAATGTCATTCAATAGATCTCACCGAGTTGTAATTTATGATAAAAGTTATACATTTGAAGGTGTACACAATCAAATTATACTGATGAGACTCAATTTAGATAGAACGTTTCCAAACTGATTTTCCCAATGATGTCGCCGAGTTGTCTGTAGACTCTCAAAGTGAAATTACAATTATACCATTACAAAAATGAACAATGCCCTATCAAAAAGAGTTTTATATACAGTATGTATTCATGGTATTTGATTGAGTGCACCTAACTACATGTAACTTGTAACATAAATCATTTTCATAATGAAGTAGGTAGAAAGATAGTATACATAAAAAAATAATTTAGTTTAATTGACATGTACATACAAGAGAATAATACATAGACAATGTCAACAACAACAAAAATAATAAGAAGAAGGAAAATGATCTTACAATTAAGAAGTCTAGTAGTGAAATGATGTCTGATTATATTTATGTACGTAATTTCAGTATATACACGTTTATGCACAAACGATGCAACTCCCCGAGATTAAACTATTTGAGTGGTACATTTCAGCATGAAAACATGTCGTCACAATGCATTGACATGATTGGACGGCTATTCTAGCCTGCAAACTGTACCCACGATGACCTAATTTTTAACATTTCTTTTTACCTGTAAAACGAAATTTCAGAAAACAAGATGGAAACTGACAATTGTGGGGCATATATATAGAATAAATCTCATAATTTGTGTTTTGTTACGTGTATGCAACACACAGCAAGTGCATGTATTGCATGAAATGTGCTAATACACATTACATGTATGATAAATGCACTTGCTGTGTGTTGCATACCCCTAACAAAACACAATTTAAGACAATTATTCTCTATACATGTATATAAAATTTCTGAAAGGCGATTCTTTTTTGGGCATGGTCATTGTCCTCATTCAAAGAATTTACAATCATGTGAAGTTCAACTTTGTAATTAATGAACTGAGAGGTGACCTTTAAGAGGTCTGAGTACAGCCATGGACACAGAAACCACTTTTATTGAAGAATTGAATTGAATTATTTTTTCCATCTAAAAACTAAAAATCTTTTATTATGATGTCATAGATCTGTTTCAGATCACAGTCAAAACTTACGTCAAAGGTTGTGATGGCGGGTCTTGGCCTGTATAAAATTAAAGCCTACTGAAGAAATACGAAATCGTCTATTTGACGATGTTATAATCATTAATGTCAAAAACCGTCTTGAATGGGAAGAAACTCTATAAATATAAAAGACTTAATTGAGTAAATGAACATTGTACATGTATCTTCTAGGTAAAATCAGACATCACTTCTTATATAGACTTAAAAAAAAAAAAAAAAAAAAAGAAAAAGAAAAAAAACCCACAAATAATAAGTTCAATCTTTTCCAAAAAATCCCATATTTGTCAACATAAGTTTGCCACAGACATAAAAGGCTGAAAAAATGTAATAAAAAAAAATCATCATGTTTAAAACAAAAACATCTCAAGTTTTTTTTCCATCGGAAATTGACTTTATTGACAAACACATCGTGGTTAATCAAGAAACATTTAAAATTGTGAAATTCATTAAATTCATTCTAGAAGTATGTACAAAATGGTAATTCTTCATGCCATATAGTATAGGCATTAACAAAGTCATGATCACTTAAAGTTGTACAAACAGAACAAATATTCACAGGCATGAAAAGCCTGAGAGTCAAATACAAGTAAGTAAAAAATCTATGGTACGTTCTTTTTTTTCATAATCAATGTCACTAAATGTGTTGTTATTAGAGTGCATAGTGTAAGAAATGAGAAAAAAAAAGTTCAGCTTTACTTGATTTTTTTTTTAAATTTCTGTAAGAATGTTGGTATTTGTTGAAAAAAAAAATTTGCTACTTTAAAATATGGCATTTATACGAGTTAAACATGCATTGTGATGTATATGTACTTATGTTATAGTAAATGAAATTGTATCACTGAATTCATGAATGAAATATGTGTGAAGAATATATTTTAATTTTTTACTAAGTGTAATACGAATTACATGTAAGTGAAATGAATATGCATATTTACATAACCATCGTTTTTAGGAAGGGGAAAGGAGGGGGGGGGACTTGGGCTTTGGTTTCTGATTTTTACCTCATTTTATCATAAGATGACCTTTCAAATTATAGTAATAGAAATGGATATTAATAGATGTTATTTATCCTAGTCTACGCCAGAACAATAATGGGATGACCATATTACACAATACATGTACTATACAATATTGTATACGTATGTATGTGATTGACATATATTTGATATACTATATAATGCGTAATTATGTACTATGTAATTTAGTTTTTGACCATTATGTCAATCTTTTCCCTTACTTCTTAAACTACAAGTAAATTTAAATGTAGAATGGGATGGCATCTTGGAGATAATTATTTCAAATACATGTATAAACTAGAACCTTAGGCAATGACCTTCTATCTTGTTTCAATTTACAATTCTGCAAGGAAGACTTTTTGCCAAAAATTTCAAATATGATTTTTAGAAAAAAAAATTCAGTTTAGATTTAAAAGGATAGTATTTCTTTGATTTTAAGACAAATCAAATCAAAATAATGAAGGTTCACTATCGGAGGCAATAGAAAAGAGAAGAAGGAAAATAAATAACAGATGTAAAATTGCTAGAGCAGCTGGAAAGAGAATCTAAACCTGCAGAAAAATATTAATATGTCAATTTACACAGAAATTAGCTTAATCATAAATAAATTAATCAATAATCAGAGAGACAGAGAATGTTGAGGTTGGGGTAAAGCAGATTCAGAGTTATTCTATCATTGTACATGTATGTACAGTAAGAAACCAAATGTTTATAGGAGTATAAGTGACCAATTGTTGAGAAGAAAGTGGGAAGTAGAATTTGGATGTCTGGCCAAAGTAAGAGAATGAAGAAGTCAAATAGGGTTGGTGGTAATGATGGATTGGAGGGAGTTGAGGGAGGTATGGGGTTGGATTAACAAAATATTATGGGTAGTGATTAAAAAATATTCATCTATCAACAAGGGAAAATAGGCAGAGGTGGTGTGAGTTTCAAAGATAAAGAAAGATGCAAGGAGACTATTTAAAAGTAACAAAATTTATCAAAAGGTATTGAAAGAAGTGTTGCAAGAAGACAACAAAGCTATATGGAAATGAATGTTTGTGTTAAACATAGGGTAATCAAAGATTACATAGCTCGCCCATACAGGTTTTTGTCAGAAACCAGGTTTAAGTTTTTGAAAAGTAGGTAAAAGTCCAAGGTCAAGGTCACTAGGTCAAAGGTCATGGTCTCAAATGAAGGTCTCGTCACAAGGTATCTACAAGTGAAATATCAAAGCCCTACCCCTTATAGTTCAAGAGATATAGCCCAGGTTAAAGTTTTGTCTACAGACGACGACAACAACAACGCCAACGGTATGGCATTAGCTCTCCGGACTTCTTCGTCCCGGCAAGCTAAAAATGACAGAAGCACACTCCTGTGTCATCCCCTATGTGTCAAAAATATAGCTTTTTTAATGGCAAGTCAAAGTCAAAGGTCACTAGGTCAAGTATTATGGTACCTAACAAAAGTTCTTGTCACAAGGAATCTACATGTGAAATAAATATCAATATATTATCCATTATAGTTCAAGAGATAAAGTCGAGGTGAAAGCTTTGTCTATTCACACAAAAGTGAAAAGATCATCAGAAATCCCTAGTGTATTGCACTATGCTGACATAATAGGTCATGGGCAAACTCAGCAAGAAATTCTAATTTGGAAAGAATATAACTGATATCTACATTACGTTTGTATATTATCCAACCACATGCTTGAATTTAAACATTTTCAACGCTTGGCTTTAAGAGAAGCAAATAAATGAATGATATGTAATTTTAATGTCATTAGCTGATATTCTCTGCAAAATTTGTCTTAGAATGAGATTTAGAAATGAGTTAGTCTAACAACCTCTGACTTAAAATGAGGGAGGAGGGCAGTAGGCCTCCAATTAATGTCTAGTGCTAGCATCTACAGTAGCAAGAAAGATAAGACCTGCCAGCCTCTAAAGTAAGTGAACCTTCAATATTTTGTATTTGGTAACCTAATTTTCTTGATTTTCTAATACCTACATTAATATTTGATAATAAGGAGAAGAATTTGTGTAATGTTCATTATGATACAGTGTATATTATGCTGCAGCAGCAATTCAGCAAAATAAAATATTAATAAGAAATATTAATAATTTTTTGTCATGATTTTAGTGAAAAAGAAAATACCTTATAAAAATTATCATGCACAGACAATAGGTTTCACTATTGCACTGAACTCAGCTATTACTTCTCAAAAGAGGCGTAATTACTGCAAAAAAAAAATGGCTGCATGAATATCAATTCACAAAATTGAGAAGGGGTAAACTAACATTCCTTATCCGTTCAAAAATGTCAAAATTTCAATTTGAAATTTTACTTCTCTTTAATTTCATTTTAAGTGGTATCCTTTCAATTGCATGCTTTCAGGACAAATAAATCAGATTTCTATTTAACTATTTGTGAGATTAACTGATGGTAAGGGAACTGGGAAAACATGGACATGGACTCAGAAATTCCTACTTATCATGGGAAATTTGGGAGATTTTTTATCTGTGCTGATGAAGTAAATGTTTTTCAGTACGTGTGAATTTTTCTTTTTTTCTGTGAATGTTTGTGTTTAAGAATAACTGAAGAGCAATCACTCGGAAGTTGTTTTAACACGATAGTTGGCACTGAGCACATTGAAGTTTAAAATCCTTCTTCGCTGGATTTTTATCCTTGATTTTACACAATAAAGTTGAAGATTTCATCATTGCTTAATACAGGACTATAAAATCTAGTGCGCGTCCTAGATATCTCACAGTATGTTGTAGAGTTCGGAAAATCTGGAGCGAGTGGAATTTCTGTCAATGTCACCTCTTTACCCGTAGCGCGACTGAAGATTTGAAAATAATTCTGCTCATCCATCAATCAAGTCTGGAATTATATTTCTTAAGAATTTCACTGTATATTGTAAAGTGCGAAAAGTCTGAAAGTCCCTTTACGACAAAATTAAAGAATATATTTGAGGTCCTTCTTGTGTATCGGTGATACTGTCCGGATCTTCTATTCATGAACTGCAAAGTTTATACTCCTTGGATAAGACATAAAACTGCAATAATGCTGGTCCGCTTCATCACTTTGTTATCTTTATTATAGTTCTTGGAAACTTCCGTTGTCTGTATCAGTTTGCTAAGAGTCCATTTGCAATCATCGCATCAATGTCTGAAGTCCACATTACTGTCTAGTTTTGCTGTATAGCTGAATAGTCAAATCATATTTTCCTTTTTTTCGACATTATGAATTTCGAGAATGTATGAAATTTATTTGAAATAGTAGTTCTATCACATTTGAAGATCTCAATTTCCAGGCAATGTTTATTCTTAACTTTCCTTCCCTAATGTCAGAAATATCTGGTGATCCTTTTAACTCAATCTGGTATTGATTCCAAGAATGAATGAAAATGTAGCTGAAATGTGTGCATTTGTTTTTTGTTTTGTTGAAGGTGTGGTTAAGCAGTGTATGAAAATGACAGATTTTGGTATTAGCAATATCAATCATGATTTCTCTGTCGATCATTATTCAAAAAATTTGAAATCATGATAAATTTCAATATACAATGTACATGCTATTGTGCTAAAGGCAAAACAAATGCATTCCCAGAATGTCATAAAAAAATAGACCCTCAAAATATACCTTTCTCAACATCAAAATGAGTCAACAATTTCGTATTTTTGAAGAGCTTATCTCCATAATATACAAAAGTTACCGACATTCTCTGTCGGAGTAACGACACTCCTCATACATGTATAACTACATGTAAATATACTAATAACGTGTAATTCCTTAACTACCAGCATAATTACTATCTGCATGTTTCAATCTTCTTTCTTCATTCTTCTTCACTTCCTGCTCTTCATTCCTCATTCCATCTTCTTCCGCTCTACCATTCTTTATTTGTATCCTCCAAGCCTATCATCATGTCTACATGTAATCACCATATCTCTCTCCTAGGTTTTGTACAGCATAACGAACAATAGCACCTTCAAATTGTCAGCAGATCTACTGTAATGTGTGATAAATCCAACATACGCCTGTAAATAGAAAATCATTTTTTACTTGGATATACAGAAACTATATTGTGACCAGCTAAGAATAGTGAAAACATTAATTTCTTATAAATTGCAGAGCTTTCATATACAGTACTTTTCCTTTGTATCTCTGCATAATTTAAATTTTCTGCAGAACATTTGAAAAATATTAAATAAACATGAATCAATGGTCCTACCCACGAAATACCACATATAGTATTCATTACCTATTGTATTTTTTCTGGAACATTTCAGCATGGAGACTGTTAATGAAGGTCACCTTGGCCTGCTTCATTGACTGGTCTATCTGCAGGGTCTGTAACACAATACATGTATATAGCACTGTAATAACAATATATTGTCACCATAGTAACTGTCACCATGACAATATTGACATAAAATAATATGTATTATTACATGAATGGGAATTTCCCCCTTTCCCGATGAGCTAAAACGGCTGCTCGGTGAAACGTTCAAACGTCATATCTACCTAGGATGACGTCATCCTAGGTAGATACATGTATAAGATTCCAACAGTTCTCCATATGCTAAAATTAGAATGGTGGGCGTGCTGTTCCAGGAGACGTCATCCAGGTAGATATAAGATTCAAACAGCTCTCCATGTGCAAAGAATAAAGCAGAGGGGCTTTTTTATAGTCTTAAAGTAATGTTTGAATGATTTATATAGATGATTTTGAAATTTCATGTCATAAAATAATTATTTCACTTTTACCTTGGAAAATACAAAGTGAATAATTGTATAATATTGTTTATTAGAAGTCAATATAATAACATATTGACTTACTCTCACTACATACATGATGTATTGAGAGTCAAAATAATAAAATATTAACTTACCTCTACTGGTCCCACCACACTACATATATGATGTATTGAGAGTCAATACAATAACATATTGACTTACCTCTACTCGTCCCACCACACTACATATATGATGTATTGAGAGTCAATACAATAACATATTGACTTACCTCTACTGGTCCCACCACAGTACACATATGATGTATTGAGAGTCAATATAATAACATATTGACTTACCTCTACTGGTCCCACCACAGTACACATATGATGTATTGAGAGTCAATGTAATAACCTATAACTTACCTCTACTGGTCCCACCACAGTACATATATGATGTATTGAGAGTCAATGTAATAACCTATAACTTACCTCTACTGGTCCCACCACAGTACATATATGATGTATTGAGAGTCAATGTAATAACCTATAACTTACCTCTACTGGTCCCACCACAGTACACATATGATGTATTGAGAGTCAATATAATAACATATTGACTTACCTCTACTGGTCCCACCTTAGTACACATATGATGTATTGAGAGTCAATGTAATAACCTATAACTTACCTCTACTGGTCCCACCACAGTACATACATGTATATGATGTATTGAGAGTCAATACAATAACATATTGACTTACCTCTACTGGTCCCACCACACTACATATATGATGTATTGAGAGTCAATACAATAACAAATTGACTTACCTCTACTGGTCCCACCACAGTACACACATGATGTATTGAGAGTCAATGTAATAACCTATAACTTACCTCTACTGGTTCCACCACAGTACACATATGATGTATTGAGAGTCAATATAATAACCTATAACTTACCTCTACTGGTCCCACCACACTACATATATGATGTATTGAGAGTCAATATAATGACATATTAACTTACCTCTACTGGTCCCACCACAGTACACATATGATGTATTGAGAGTCAATATAATAACATATTGACTTACCTCTACTGGTCCCACCACACTACACATATGATGTATTGGGAGTCAATATAATAACATATTAACTTACCTCTACTGGTCCCACCACAGTACACATATGATGTACGCTGTCCTCAGACGTGGAAGTTGATAGGTTCTTTATTAACACCATCCTCGGTTTGGAGTCTCCACTCATTACGACCCTCTGATCAAGAAAATCAGCAAAATAAACTCATGACACATTTATAGAACAAAACATGGTGTATGCCAAATGTGAGATTTGATTATGAAATAGCAAGCACAAGACTGTACTTTGCAATGGCTTTTCATCCCATAATTCTCAGAGATACACTAACAAATTAAATTCATAACAAAATTGTGAGCGGCAAGGTTATAAATTCATTGGTCAATGCTAATTGATGAATAACTGTACAGTAACACATGAAATTTTTTTTATTTCAGGAGAATTAATTTGCCACAAAGATTAAGAAAAAAGCTTGTTGTTTGCTTACGAAATAACAACCACCTAGCCGTGGTTTGTTGTCCAGTAGTACCCCAAGTTGCATGAACCAATTAAATTATCACCGAGCCGCGAAGCGGCGATGTGATAATTTGATTGGTTCATGTGACGAGGGGAATTACTGGACAACAAATCACAGCTAGCTAGTTGTTATTGCTAATCTAATATTGTTCTGCACGAGCTCTATAGCACGTGCATGGGCCGGGCTTAGCGAACTGTAAGTTTGTTGGAGATTTTACATCAGGCGAGTTCTATAGTACATATTACAGGGAGAAAATCTCAAGTAATGTTAGAATAATTATTCCCCACACCATATACATGTACATACAACTAGACTGTTCATAAACAAATAATTTCCATCTTTGACCTTAAAGCATTAACAGACATTGAAAGTGACTTTGACGCGCATTAGGTATCAGGAATCACGTTGGATTACTATCCCTACAAGTTTGACTGAAGAATTATGCTTATCAGCAAAGAATTGACTACCAGACATTTGGCATGTTTGGACACCATAAAAATGAAGGCAATGTAATTTTTTTGTCTTGAATTCATAAAAATTCACTTTCATTATTTGAAATTTTGATATCATACTAATACTCTATTACATGTAGTTTTGAAGAAAATATTCATTTGAACTCAACAAGTATTTTCTTACCCTTCCTGCTTGGTCTGTCATTCCTTGGTGTGCTATGACTTTTCTTGTGGCAGGACCTCCCTGTAATTTGACCCCTTGGCCTTGACCTTTCAATACAACTGACCTATTTAAAGCTGAAGACTGATTAAATCCTGGACGATTTCCAGGATCTTTTCTCAACACTATTTTATTTCCAGTGTTTGCTCCAATATTGGGTTTATTAAGCACTATTTTCTTATTGTTAGCAACTGCATTCTGAACTCCAGGATTTGAAATCTGCCCTCCGGGGTTTTGAACTTTAGCTGCGTTTTGACCTGACGGTATTTGACCTCCAGCACCTATACCTTGAACTTTAGCTGCTACTTGACCTGCTGACTTCTTGGTGACATCCTCATTAATCGGAACAAATTTGATTTCACTAGATATCACCTCCCCATTTTTGTTTCTTTTCACTATGGTGACCTTTTTCATGACCTTCCCTCCAGTAGGTCCATCTTGACTAATAGCTGAGTTTGGCCTTGAACTCTGACCTTGCACATCACTCATAGTACGTTTTACACCTTGCTGTTTGACTTGTACATTCTGAGGTTGTACTAGGTTTGGTCTCTGAAAACTTGCACTTTGCTGAACTTTGAACTGGTTTTGCTGCTGACCTTGACCTTGAAAATTCTTTCCGGCATTTCTGATTGGTCCAGCCTGAAGTTGACCTGGCTGTGGTTGCTTAGCAACAGGGGGAGGTGTTTGTATGTCTGCCAGCGTCTTTCCTGAATCAAAGAAATACAATGATAATTTGCCGATAAACAAAAACTATTAGGACATTTTTCATAGCTTAATTACCATTGAAAGAGCCAATAATAAAGATGAATATTGTATCATTCTGATCAGTTCTAAGGATAATCATCACATACAACCTCTTATAGATGATTGCATAAAGTAGATAATTCTCAGGAGGTACCAGTATGTTTTAGTGTTCCCTTAAAAAAATCAATTTAGCCTAACTATGTGTGGATTCATAGGTTTAAGTTCCTCCACAGCAAACTTATGCCCCAAATCAGTCAGCTCTCTGGTATTTGCAAACATTTAAAGAAATAGCAAATAAAAGAAAGTTTGCATTAATGTGATAGTGTGATATTTTGTATATATTGATATGATATGAAATAAAGATATTCATAATATGTCTTTATTATTTTATGATCATCGTTTCTCTCAATTAGTTGAAACCATTATTTGAAGTATGAGTTACATAGGAGTGGATTAACAACCGTTGTTGTAATCCAATACTGTTAGTACAAATCGTACACAGTGATTAGCAGGCATACCTGGTTGACCATAGGTCACCACGGGTCAAAGACAGACACACCTCACATAAGATCATACATCATTGGTTATTAATTTCAAATACATGATACAACTCTTTTAATTGGTTTCCTAGATTTCCCTCTCTGAGTTCTTTGTTGTATTGCCAGATCCAGAGCGTCCCTTTGTTTGGGTGGACGTGTTTGACAATTTTCTAAGTGCGCGTCGTCGCCTAGTGTTTCAACATTGAATCATGATATAGTTGATTATATTGACCATTGACATTATTGACTACGCTGACTTGTAAGTAATCTTCTTTTATTAATCCATATTTCTGATTAATTGGTGAATTCTGTAATTTCCCAATTTCTAATGATTTTAACCTTAGAATGAATGAAATGCGAGTTTCGGATTGAATCATTCATATTGTGATTTTATATTGAATGTAATTATGAATTATGATATTGATCAGATGAATCGATTTAAAATATGATTTGCGATTGAACTTGTTTGATCGAAGTGAGTTTAGTACGAGAGACGATTTTCTAATTTAGGTAATTTGTTTATTTAGGTTTACCATGAGATACCTTGTATGAATTGAGATCATGAGATAGGCCGACGCTTGAAATTTATGTTTATACGGCTCTGTACCAGATACAGGTGTGTAAATGATATTTTTGTATTTTTTTGTGATATTTGTCGATTTCATAATTATCTTTGTGATTGATGGAATGCAATCATATTCAATTTATTCAAATGTGATTCAAATATATATTATCATTGATATTTATTATTGTTATTAATATATTTCAGAGTCTTCTCTACGTATATAAATATACTGATCGAACCCTGCATTGGTGTTGTTACTTCTTGGGATAACCGCACCGTTACATTAATATAATATTAATCACTTTTACCATCTTTAGCCAGCCTCTCTTCCAGTTCTTTTTTACGTGATTCTGCAGCTTTCTGTCGATTCAACTCTTTCTGCCTGCGTATTTTTTCCCGTAGTCGAGCTTGTTCATCCATTTTTCGTTTTGTTTCTGGATCCACGTCAATCTACAAAAATATTCCTTATAAACTCATTTGTACAGCTTATAATACAAATGTAGGTATAAAATGTCTGTGAATTTTCACATCTGAATGATCAACAAACGAATACATTGTACATGAAGTTGTAAATAATTCTTAAAGTCAGCAAGCTAAGTGGTAAAGCTACATACAGATACATGTGTATTCAAAGGAATTAAGATAAGGGCTGTATTTAGCCCTGAATCTTGTGCCGTTTTTCTTCCACATGACGAATCACATGTTGAACAAATTAATCATAATTGAAATATGATGTATTTGAATACTTTTTATATGTTATACATATTGGTGAAGTATTCTAAGATTTTAAAATTAAGGTCGAAAGAAGTAGGGGTACTCGGATAGGAAAACAGATGAAATAGATGAATATATATAATTTTATTTAATATATTTATTTAGTAATATTTTACATAAAATGGATAAATATTTACTAAATAACATCAAATATGTCTACATTGTTTATCAAAAATATATTTTGAATGTTATATCTCCTTTAATTGGCAAATAATGAAATCCAGAACTCAAAATACGGTATCGTTTTGTATTCAGCGGCTACAATGTATGTTTTTTTTTTACGCAAAATACGCATTGACGAAGACATAAGCATCGCTCTTGGTTATTTCATTCTCAGTTCTTGTATATTTCATTCAATCTTTTTTGAATACATTTTTGGCTCCATTAAAGGGGGAAAATAGTCAAATTTGTCCTATTCTATGGTCTAAAAGTAGATCTTTACAAAAATGCACCCCTTCCCCTTTTTCTTTTTTTTTTCTCTGGAGTAGTGTTCCCCTCGGAGATATTGAACCACACTTTTCCAGAAAATTTGTATCAAGGATATACACCTCCAGTAAAAGTGGCATTCTGTATATCCGGGGGAAACAATGTTCAATAAAACTTTTCCGTTTTCTTTTGATTTCTATAGAAATAATACAAGTTTTGACCCAAATATTAGCAAAATCATACAAGACAGATAAAAAATTACTTCAGATTCTGATGGGATGCCGTATAGGTATAAATTTTACAAAGAATTTTTCTTGAAATTTCCATTTTCAAAATCCAACTTTTCAGGGCTGATTTCACGTCTTATCTTTACAGACCCTTAAGTTACATGATGCTCCATCCATATCCTTATTCTCCATCAAATGTCCTCAAATTATACATTATCACAAAGTATACTGTATATGGTGACATTTTTGCCTCCATTTTATTTTTGCCGTTTTCACCCATTGCCTTGAGGGAACAATTAAAAGATGGTGACTAATATTTTACACAAGGGATTTCTTGTAAGGCCATGTAAAATAAAATCTATGTTTCTCAGACACCGCCGCGCGCTATAATTTGGCGCCGACGAGACGTTTTTATTGCAACTTCAGAAAAAAATATCCGCCGTGTCTCATCCTCGATCGTCGATTAAACATAGGTAATCACAGATTACGAAGCTCACCTCGTGACAGCAAAATTCAATTCAAACATATTTCTTAGTACATGTATATTGGCTTTTAAAGGCAAAACCACTCAAGCAGAAAAAGTAGGTCAAGGTCATTTTATGAAAGTTTGCTCAAAGATACATCCAATATGCAAGTTTGGTACATGTAGCAGTTAAACTTTGCTCAATATTGGCTTTATAGAGCAAAATCACTCGAGCGGAAAAAGTAGGTCAAGGTCATTTTATGAAAGATTGATCAAAGATACATCCAATATGCAAGTTTGGTACATGTATCACTTATACTTTGCTCAATATTGGCTTTTAAAGGCAAAATCACTCAAGCGGAAAAAGTAGGTCGAGGTCATTTTATGAAAGTTTTATCAAAGATACATCTTATATGCAAGTTTGGAACATCTAGCACTTATACTTTGCTCAATATTGGCTTTATAGAGCAAAATCACTCAAGCGGAAAAAGTAGGTCAAGGTCATTTTATGAAAGATTGATCAAAGATATATCCAATATGCAAGTTTGGTAAATGTATCACTTATACTTTGCTCAATATTAGCTTTTAAAGGCAAAATCACTCAAGCGGAAAAAGTAGGTCAAGGTCATTTTATGAAAGTTTGATCAAAGATACATCTTATATGCAAGTTTGGAACATCTAGCACTTATACTTTGCTCAATATTGGCTTTTAAAGGCAAAATCACTCAAGCGGAAAAAGTAGGTCAAGGTCATTTTATGAAAGTTTGATCAAAGATACATGCAATATGCAAGTTTGGTACATGTAGCACTTATACTTTGCTCAATATTGGCTTTTAAAAGCGAAATCACTCAAGTGGAAAAAGTAGGTCAGATACTGCATCCAATGCATGGGTCCATCTCGGCATCCAAAGATGAATCACTTGTGCAAGTTTGGTTACTGTAGCATTAGTACTTTGTCAGATACTGAGCTACCCCAAACTTCTTATCCAAATCACTCAAGCGGAAAATGTAGGTCAGATGCTGCATCCGATGCATGGGTTCACCTCAGCATCCAAAGATGAATCACTTGTTCCAGTTTGGTTACTGTAGCATCAGTACTTTGTCAGATATTGAGCTACCCCAAGCTTCTTAACCAAGTCACTCAAGCGGAAAATGTAGGTCAGATGCTGCATCCGATGCATGGGTTCACCTCAGCATCCAAAGATGAATCACTTGTGCAAGTTTGGTTACTGTAGCATCAGTACTTTGTCAGATACTGAGCTACCCCAAACTTCTTAACCAAGTCACTCAAGCGGAAAATGTAGGTCAGATGCTGCATACGATGCATGGGTTCACCTCAGCATCCAAAGATGAATCACTTGTGCCAGTTTGGTTACTGTAGCATTAGTACTTTGTCAGATACTGAGCTACCCCAGACTTCTTAACCAAGTCACTCAAGCGGAAAATGTAGGTCAGATGCTGCATACGATGCATGGGTTCACCTCAGCATCCAAAGATGAATCACTTGTGCCAGTTTGGTTACTGTAGCATTAGTGCTTTGTCAGATACTGAGCTACCCAAACTTCTTAACCAAGTCACTCAAGCGGAAAATGTAGGTCAGATGCTGCATCCGATGCATGGGTTCACCTCAGCATCCAAAGATGAATCACTTGTGCAAGTATGGTTACTGTAGCATTAGTACTTTGTCAGATACTGAGCTACCCCAAACTTCTTAACCGGACGCGGACACGGACGCGGACGCGTGGGGTTATAGCATAAGCTCACTCAACTTCGTCGAGTTGAGCTAAAAACGAAATATCCATAGTCGTGGACATTTAGACCACAGGAACCAGATTCCTAAAAAAAAAAAAAAAAAAATCAAAACCCCATCTTTAACGCCCTCTTCTCTTCTCTTTTCCTTTTGAGAAGAGAAGAGGGCGTTAAAGATGGGGTTTTGATTTTTTTTAGGAATCTGGTGCCTGTGATTTAGACGGCTGGCTATTCGCATGTTATTACATGTATTAAAACGTTCGTTTAGTTTTCTTTATTGATCTCCACAGCACATGTAAATACATATGCCGAACAATAGCAAGTGTCCATTGTAATACTTCCGAATCTGTTAATAATGACGTTCACGTTGTAAAAAGTATAAACAACGACCGCCGACAAACGCAAGAGAAACGTAGTTAAATCCTTAAATCTATGAATAAAAGAATGTATATTGTACCCGGGCCGTGTACATTATTTTATCAGACGGTGGTTAATGCCGAACACTTCATTCGATTTCTAAAGATTCTGCTTCATCCAGACTTGACTTCCGAAGATATACGCTATCGGCCAAATTTTTATTTACCATATGAACGGATCCATCCGAGGAAGTGAGGGGTCGTATTTAATTTGAACTGGGTGTAAACAAGATGTGAGCAAATAAATGTCATACTTCGTATATCAAATTTTGAATCGATTAGCTTCTTCCATTCAGACAGATGAGCTACGTCTCCCCGATCTCAGAAGGAATAGGTTATTTTACTTTAAAAAACATAGGTAATCACAGATTACGAAGCTCACCTCGTGACAGCAAAATTCAATTCAAACATATTTCTTAGTACATGTATATTGGCTTTTAAAGGCAAAACCACTCAAGCAGAACCAGACTTGTCAGAATGACAACATAGCTCGCCGGTGGCAACCATATGTAAATGTGGTATAATGATATTTTTGTGTTATTTCCAAACACTGTTTGATTTCCTTTAATTTAGTTTTGATTAATTCATATAACACCTTATCTGCTGTTTGAATATATTTATGATACAATAAGTAAGTGTTCGAATTGTCTTAGTCAATTCTATATTTAGTTCTAATACCTGCTTGACCAGTTAGACTCGATGCGGTCAGGTGACTTTCCACTAGGCGTGAAATCCATAGTTCAGTTCATTCGTGCGTGCGTACAGGTGTGGTCGTCACATCGTCACATTGTGAATGAAGAATACTTTTTACTTTTTGCGTGATTGGAATATTGTGTTTGGATTCAAACGAATTTAGATAAGAAGTAAGTTTTCCTTTTTTTTTACTCCCTTTAAATGATAATTTCATATTTTTGATTTTTATACATTTTTGCCCTGTATTTGATATGATTGATATTACGAATTACATACACGGTCATTTACTTAGTTAAGTGTACACTATAAATCTCGAGGCATGTATAATCGAGATGGTACAATTAATCGTGTGGTTATCCAATCCCAGTCCTGATACAGATATAGGTATTCGGATAGATTACTCTTGATAAGATATTTAAGTATTTCTTATTTGATTTTTGGTAAATACATTTGTTAAGTTCATTTTTAGATACCGTAATTTATTTTATCATTTTTGGTATTTAATAATAGAGATAGTTTAGATTTGACTTTGTGTAATTGATTTATCGAAATGTGTGTATGGTATATTTGAATTCTAAAAGTATTTTTAAGTCTGTGATAATTATGCGTTAGTCATTAAGTAGACAAGTATTTAGTTATGTTTAAAATTGTTTCAGTGACTTTACCACGCCATGTGTTTATCTGGGTAGTCACATAGAGTGTTCGAGTAGGCAGTAGTGTACATCGTTATCCTGGTCCATAATTGGTAATGAAATACTGTATATCTTATGATGTATTTACAAATTTATAGTTTTTGTTTTATTCATTTTTAATCTAAAACAAATAAGTGATAAATAGAAGTCATGTTGCAAAGGGTAAATGTGATACTCATTTTGTGAAATAGATATTTAATTTATTAATATATTTCCTACAGATTAAGTATTTACTAGTTTATGATATCGAAAGGTAATTTGTAACATTATACGAATTTGATATAGTATATAATTTTGAATTTCATTATTCATATAAAGTATCGGAGATATATTGAATTGATATGTTGTCTGATAAAATGATTCATTGAATTGATCGAATAGAATATTTATGATTTATATGTAATTTGTAGGGAATTCTTTGATGTACCAAATAAATTATGGAAACGTCATATGGTGTAATGTCTATATGGAGATGAGCTAGTCCGGTCACATTTGGCACCCAACGTACAAGACCCATTGGTGGACTACTTGGATTCCGGTTTGTGTGCAGGAACTATAGACTCGGCCCATTCCGATTTGATTGACATTCTGGATTCGTTTGAGGTGAAGCAGACCGAAACATTCGCGTTCTGGTTAGTGAACTATTGACACTTTATTTCCAGAGCATCCGTACGTATATCGTTCCAGAAACTGACATTGAACTCTAGAAGTGGTCACGGTCAATGAGCATTGTCATTCTAGTTACTGAACTTTGATTGAAAATCGTTCCATATATTGAACTCTATACTTAGATTTTTTGCATTACATTGAACTTAGTTTATTTGACATTACATTGAACTTAGTTTATTTTACATTGCATTGAACTTAGAACATTTTGCATCACATTGACTTAGTTTATTATCATTAACAATTTTTGATGCATTTGATGATTGCTTTGCTTATTTACTTGATCATTGCATTAATTTGTTTGTCTCCTAATCTGATTTCTTTTCCGTGCGTAACCATGACATCTATAACCGAGGAAGAACTCAAAAATATGTCCGACGCATTCAAAGAAATGGGAGTCACACCGAGCGCTTCTACTAAAGAAGAATTTCAAAAATGGCTTCTCGATTTCGGAAAAGGAACAACTGCTAAAGGAGCGACATCGAATGGAAGTGCGTCACTAGGAACAAAAGTTCAACATACGTTTAAAGAACACCCGAGATTGCCGAATTTTTCTGGCGACAAGAAAAGCGATGTCAACTTCGACTTATGGAAATACGAAGTCGAATGTTTAGTGCGCGAAAAATATACCGAAGAAATCATTGCACATTCGATTCGCCGATCTCTCCGTGGCGAAGCAGGACGCATTGCGATGAGACTCGGAAGTCATGCGAGCGTTACCGAAATATTGGAAAAATTCGAAAGCATTTATGGAATCGTCGACAAAAAGCAAATGCTTTTATCGAAATTTTACAGCGCTAAACAGGATGTCAACGAAGATGTAACAGCATGGAGCTGTCGTCTCGAAGATCTTCTTCAAAAGATCAATTTATCAACAAGAATTCCGCAATACGAATCCGAACAAATGTTGAGAGATATCTTCTGGGAAGGACTCAAACCGTCTCTCAAGGATACATCGGGTCATATTTATGACAAAAACTTACCGTTCGAAGAACTATTGCGAGAAATGCGAATCAAAGAAGATGAAATTCGGAAACGTTCCGACAAATCGGAAAATACTAACAGCGTTAGCGCATCGAAGTCCGAGATTTCCGAATTGGAAGACATGATTCAAACTCTCAACAACGAAATATCAACCATCAAGGAAGGAATGTCGACACAGAATGATGCGATCAACGATCAATTCGTAAACTATCAGCAACCATTTGATCGTTCATTTCATGGACATGCGTACTCTCGTCCGCTATACCAAAGAGTACACAGCAGACGTGGAAGTAGATATACATCTTACCGTGGAAATGCTAGAGGATATCATTCATCAGAAAACTACGTACAGCCGCAATACACGGACGACGGACAACCGATTTGTCTACGCTGTGGACAGTCAGGACACTTGCGCATAGGATGCAGGGTTATTTTAGATCACGTAAGAAGGCCGTCAAACTTCAACAGACCAGTGTCGAGACGCGGTCGCTAGGTCGTATTAACATGCAGCGTCACACAACAAACGATCAAATAGACGGACTCGTTGGTAGTGCGTGCGAAGTTTCAGTCAACGTTAACGGTATACAAACTCGAGCGTTACTTGATACAGGATCCACCGTTTCAACGATGTCTTTATCTTTCTACAAGGAATACTTACCTCATCTTGAGATTAACTCCATTCAGGAAATGTTTAACTTGAAATGCGCAAACGGAACAACCTTACCTTATCATGGATACATAGAAGTAGATATGGACTCACCTGGTTTACCTGTTTCTGATCCGCAACCTTGCCTTTTTCTCATCGTTGACGATAACCAACAACGGACACCATTACTTATCAGCACGAATATTTTGAATTCAATCAGAGATACAATTTCTTCAACTGATAACAGAAATCGTCGTTTGTCTACTCCATGGTTTCTCTCGTTCAGATGCTTGAACTACCGTCAAAAAGAACTACAGAAAAGGAACTTTAGACTTGCTAGTATCCGATGTGCTGAAAACTCACCTGTTCTTATTCCGCCCAACTCGCAAGTAACCATACAAGGCATCAAGACAAAGTGTCTCTCGTACCCACCTGTTTGTGCACTTATACATGCAACACCAAGATCCGTGATTCCTGATGATTTGGACATTGAACCTGTGGTTGTCAGTTATACTTACGATGATCAGTCTACTATTCCCGTCAACATCAGTAACGTGTCAACACGAACAGTAACTGTTAATCCGAGGTCATTGATATGCGAACTACAATGCGTCAGCATAGAAGATCCGCAAATTCCAACGTCAAACAACACTGAACCGCTGAACATTTCCGATGCTTTGAAAGAAATCAACATGGAAAAAGAAAACCTAACGAAACATCAACTGGATGATGTTTACAATCTTTTGAAAGAATACGAAGACATCTTTTCAACATCCGATTCTGATATTGGTCTTTCGTCATCAGTTTTTCACCGCATCGAACTTAGCGATACCGTTCCATTTAAACAAAAGACTAGACGAATACCACCTGGGATGATCGATGAAGTTAGAAGTAATTTACAACAGCTACTTTCATGCGGCATGATCCGAAAATCACATTCTCCATGGGCATCTAACGTAGTACTTTGCCGAAAGAAAGATGGTAAATTACGGATGTGCATCGACTATAGGCAACTTAATCAGCGCACAATCAAAGACTCCTACGCACTCCCCCACATTGACGAAATTCTAGAGGCTCTACAAGGAAACTACTACTTTTCCGTATTAGATATGAAAGCGGGTTACCACCAGATTCCACTTTACGAAGAACACAAACAACGTACAGCATTTACCGTAGGACCGTTAGGTTTTTACGAGTACAACCGAATGCCATTTGGACTCGTCAACGCTCCCGCTACTTACCAGAGAATGATGGAGGAATGTTTCTACGGTCTTCATTTGAATATTTGCTTTATCTATTTGGACGATCTCATCATCTTTTCTAAAACCTACGACGAACACGTCAACAGAATGCGACAAATTTATGATCGAATCAGATCCGAAGGATTAAAACTTTCACCAGGAAAATGTCATCTCTTCAAAAGTACAGTGAAATACGTTGGACATATCGTTTCGAAAGATGGTCTCTCACCTGATCCTTCTAAAGTCGACAAAGTGAAACATTGGCCTAGACCTACAAATCCAGATGAAGTTCGTCGATTTCTTGGCTTTATAGGATATTACAGGAAATTTATCCGAAATTTTTCGAAAATCGCAAATCCGCTGAACATTCTTTTGCCTCCAACAAAATCTAAGAAAGGAAACAAAACCAGAAAACCATCAACAACCTGGAATTGGACAGAAAAGCAGGAACGTTCATTTCAAACGCTAAGAGAAGCATTGATCAATCCTCCAATACTCGGTTATCCAAATTACGATCAGCCTTTCGAGTTACACACAGACGCTTGTTCTACAGGATTAGGAGCCGTACTTTATCAATTTCAAGATGGTCACAACAGAGTAATCGCATATGCAAGCCGAAGTCTAAACAGAGCTGAGAAAAATTACGCCGCACATAAATTAGAGTTCCTCGCTTTGAAGTGGGCGATAACCGAAAAGTTTAAAGACTACCTATATAGGAACGAATTTGTTGTATTCACCGATAACAACCCGTTGACATATATTCTTACATCGGCCAAATTAGACGCAACCTCACAACGATGGGTAGCAGCATTATCGTCGTATACATTCACGATTAAATACAGATCTGGTAAACATAACACCGATGCCGATGCGTTGTCAAGGTTACCAGCTCTACTGAATGAACAGCACGTTTTATCACCAGAATCGGTTGGCGCAATATACGAAGGAACAAATATGTCACCATTTGTCGATACAGTAACAACTAATACGTCATTTGATGAACTCCTTACGTCACATATCACCAATGATCTAGATTGGAATTCCAGACAGAATGATGATGACATGCTTAAAGTATGGAAAGCCTTTGTCAGCAAAGGAAGGAAACCTAGGATGGAAGACATCAACAGTGAACATCACCCTCTATCGTTAGTAAGGAATTTTAAAAACCTGGTCATAGAAAACAGCGTACTCTACCGGAAAGTTACAATTAACGGAGAGGAATATAAACAACTGGTAGTTCCGAGATCATACATTGACACCATCATGGTACATCTTCATGATCAATTTGGACACCCTGGCCGTGAGAGAACTCTTTCGTTAGTCCGTGATCGATTTTACTGGAGCGGAATGACTTATGATATAGAGAATTGGATTCGAAACTGCAAACGCTGCGTTCAAAGGAAAGCTACACTACCACAAAAAGCTCCACTTACAAACATCAAAACATCATATCCGCTAGAAATAATCTGCATCGATTTCTTGACCGTCGAAAAATCTGGTCACTATGAATACATTCTCGTCATCACGGATCACTTTACTCGATTAGCTCATGCGATACCAACTAGAAATATGTCAGCATTAACAACAGCAAAAGCACTTTTTGATAATTTTATCACCATATATGGATTCCCTCATAAGATACATAGCGACCAAGGAGCTAATTTCGAAAGTAAACTGATAAAGGAACTCTGTGAAATCGCTGGTATTTCGAAATCCCGCACAACGCCTTACCATCCGATGGGAAACGGGATGTGTGAACAGTTCAACCGAACTTTACTGGACATGATGGGTACTCTTTATCCGGAACAAAAGTCAAAGTGGAAGGACTACATCAAACCGTTAGTTCACGCCTATAACTGCACAAGACATGAAAGTACCGGTTACTCTCCGTATTTCCTCATGTTTGGAAGGGAACCTCACACACCGTTAGACATAATATTTGGAATCAGCAGGGATGATAAGCAGATAACATCGAAGTATATATCAGAGTTAAAGAAGCGAATGGAAACAGCATACAAGATGGCAGAAACAGCAGCCAACAAGGCCAGACAACAACAGAAAGAACATTATGACAAGAGAACTAGAGACATCAAACTACAAGAAGGAGATCAAGTGTTGGTGAAGATCGTATCATATGATGGTCGACATAAGTTAGCAGATCGCTGGGAGGATGAACCATATGTTATCATTCGACAAAAGGATCCAAGCATACCAGTTTATGACGTAAAACGACAAAGTGGTAAAGGAAAGACAAAAACACTACATAAGAACCTTCTACTTCCGATTGGCCATTTAACATCGTTTGCCAAGGACAATCAGAATATCACCAAAACAAGGAAACAGCTTCCCAAGGAAAGAACAGATGTAGAAACTGATGGTCACTATCATCATGATGAACAGGAAGACAGTGATTCAGAAGAAATACCAGATTTTTACGAGGTACCGGTACCGCCATCAAATGACAGCATCCTATCTGATGCAGATGAAGAAGAAAATACAGTTAGGAACGAAGAAGAAAGAAGTAGTGAAAGAAGGCAACCAGAATCAGCCTGAGATGCTGACGACGATGGTAATGCCAACGTAGGAACAGGACAGTCTACCAGTCGATCGGATCAGAGCATCGAGACTCCCCAACTTCGACGATCTGGAAGACAAAGGAAACGACCAGAGAAATTTAAGGACTACGTCTTATATTCCGTCGAAAACCAAGAATCTAAACCGCCTTGGAAGGAAAAAGTAGATGTTCTGCAAAATTTACTCGACAAATGTGAAGGACGTGAAAACGAAATTGTGTCAGCCATTTTAGATGTTATGAAATCTTCGTAGTTAAGTTTGTCAATTCAGCGATAGATTTCTCAGAATTGTTTAAAAAAAAAGAGTTTTTGGTTCTTGTACAAATTAGAGACTTCAGACTTTTTCATAGATTAGAACTTTGGGGTTAAACCTGTTTTAAGCATTTTCATTGAAAATTATCTAAATAATTTTTTTTTATTAAATGACTGGGACGTCATTTGTCCAACAGGGGGAGTATGTGGTATAATGATATTTTTGTGTTATTTCCAAACACTGTTTGATTTCCTTTAATTTAGTTTTGATTAATTCATATAACACCTTATCTGCTGTTTGAATATATTTATGATACAATAAGTAAGTGTTCGAATTGTCTTAGTCAATTCTATATTTAGTTCTAATACCTGCTTGACCAGTTAGACTCGATGCGGTCAGGTGACTTTCCACTAGGCGTGAAATCCATAGTTCAGTTCATTCGTGCGTGCGTACAGGTGTGGTCGTCACATCGTCACATTGTGAATGAAGAATACTTTTTACTTTTTGCGTGATTGGAATATTGTGTTTGGATTCAAACGAATTTAGATAAGAAGTAAGTTTTCCTTTTTTTTTACTCCCTTTAAATGATAATTTCATATTTTTGATTTTTATACATTTTTGCCCTGTATTTGATATGATTGATATTACGAATTACATACACGGTCATTTACTTAGTTAAGTGTACACTATAAATCTCGAGGCATGTATAATCGAGATGGTACAATTAATCGTGTGGTTATCCAATCCCAGTCCTGATACAGATATAGGTATTCGGATAGATTACTCTTGATAAGATATTTAAGTATTTCTTATTTGATTTTTGGTAAATACATTTGTTAAGTTCATTTTTAGATACCGTAATTTATTTTATCATTTTTGGTATTTAATAATAGAGATAGTTTAGATTTGACTTTGTGTAATTGATTTACCGAAATGTGTGTATGGTATATTTGAATTCTAAAAGTATTTTTAAGTCTGTGATAATTATGCGTTAGTCATTTAGTAGACAAGTATTTAGTTATGTTTAAAATTGTTTCAGTGACTTTACCACGCCATGTGTTTATCTGGGTAGTCACATAGAGTGTTCGAGTAGGCAGTAGTGTACATCGTTATCCTGGTCCATAATTGGTAATGAAATACTGTATATCTTATGATGTATTTACAAATTTATAGTTTTTGTTTTATTCATTTTTAATCTAAAACAAATAAGTGATAAATAGAAGTCATGTTGCAAAGGGTAAATGTGATACTCATTTTGTGAAATAGATATTTAATTTATTAATATATTTCCTACAGATTAAGTATTTACTAGTTTATGATATCGAAAGGTAATTTGTAACATTATACGAATTTGATATAGTATATAATTTTGAATTTCATTATTCATATAAAGTATCGGAGATATATTGAATTGATATGTTGTCTGATAAAATGATTCATTGAATTGATCGAATAGAATATTTATGATTTATATGTAATTTGTAGGGAATTCTTTGATGTACCAAATAAATTATGGAAACGTCATATGGTGTAATGTCTATATGGAGATGAGCTAGTCCGGTCACATAAATTGCAACAACAACAATAAAAAAGGTCTTATCACAAGGAATGCACATGTGAAATATCAAAGCCCTATCACTAACCATTCAAAAAATATGGCCAAGGTTAAAGTTTTTCAAAAGTAGGTCAATCATCTCCAAGGTCAAGGTCACAAGGTCAAAAATTTTGGTATCCATGGAAAGGTCTTGTCACAAGGAATACACATGTGAAATATCAAAGCCCTATCACTAACCATTCAAAAAATATGGCCAAGGTTAAAGTTTTTCAAAAGTAGGTCAATCATCTCCAAGGTCAAGGTCACAAGGTCAAAAATTTTGGTATCCATGGAAACGTCTTGTCACAAGGAATACACATGTGAAATATCAAAGCCCTATCACTTACCATTCCAAAAATATGACCAAGGTTAAAGTTTTTCAAAAGTAGGTCAATCTCCAAGGTCGAGGTCACAAGGTCAAAAATTTTGGTATCCATGGAAAGGTCTTGTCACAAGGAATACACATGTGAAATATCAAAGCCCTATCACTTACCATTCCAAAAATATGGCCAAGGTTAAAGTTTTTCAAAAGTAGGTCAATCTCCAAGGTCGAGGTCACAAGGTCAAAAATTTTGGTATCCATGGAAAGGTCTTGTCACAAGGAATACACATGTGAAATACAGAGGACTCCTGTTAATCTGATAGTCAATTTGTCGGAAGATCATTATCAGATTAACAGGAGTATCAGATTATCAGGAGTTTGAAATTCCATAGAACCACAATAAAATAGTCCTATTAATTGTACTAGAATGTATCTCAGACATTATTATATGCATTAATTTAATGATATAAATACTTTCAAGTCATTTTGAATAGTTTTAAAGGGTTAAATACCAATTTCAATGATTTTGATATGATAATCCATTGAAAATTACGTAAATATCATAGGAAATATATCACAGTTGACGGAAAATCCTATCAGATTAAGAGGAGTTCTTATGATTTTTTATTATTTCTATCAGATTAAGAGGAGTTCTTAAGATTTTTGATTATTTCTATCAGATTAAAAGGAGTAAATTTACATTGATTATATAGGAAATGGTTTTGTGTTTTGAAATCATATCCGATTAAGAGGAGTATCAGATTATCAGGTATCAGATTAAGTGGAGTCCTCTGTATCAAAGCCCTATCACTTACCATTCCAAAAATATGGCCAAGGTTAAAGTTTTTCAAAAGAAGGTCAATCTCCAAGGTCAAGGTCACAAGGTCAAAAATTTTGGTATCCATGGAAAGGTCTTGTCACAAGGAATGCACATGTGAAATATGAAAGCCCAATCTGTATTGGTTTAAAAGTTATAAGCAAGGTTAAAGTTTTTGTGCACGCGCACGCAGACGCAGACGCCAACGCCGACGCCGGGGGTATGACAATAGCTCTCCGGACATTCGTCCCGGCGAGCTAAAAAGTAGGTCAAGGTCATTTTATGAAAGTTTGATCAAAGATACATCCAATATGCAAGTTTGGTACATGTAGCAGTTATACTTTGCTCAATATTGGCTTTATAGAGCAAAATCACTCAAGCGGAAAAAGTAGGTCAAGGTCATTTTATGAAAGATTGATCAAAGATACATCCAATATGCAAGTTTGGTACATGTATCACTTATACTTTGCTCAATATTGGCTTTTAAAGGCAAAATCACTCAAGCAGAAAAAGTAGGTCGAGGTCATTTTATGAAAGTTTGATCAAAGATACATCTAATATGCAAGTTTGGAACATCTAGCACTTATACTTTGCTCAATATTGGCTTTTAAAGGCAAAATCACTCAAGCGGAAAAAGTAGGTCAAGGTCATTTTATGAAAGTTTGATCAAAGATACATCCAATATGCAAGTTTGGTACATGTAGCACTTATACTTTGCTCAATATTGGCTTATAAAAGCGAAATCACTCAAGTGGAAAAAGTAGGTCAGATGCTGCATCCGATGCATGGGTCCATTTCGGCATCCAAAGATGAATCACTTGTGCAAGTTTGGTTACTGTAGCATTAGTACTTTGTTAGAAACTGAGCTACCCCAAACTTCTTATCCAAATCACTCAAGCGGAAAATGTAGGTCAGATGCTGCATCCGATGCATGGGTTCACCTAAGCATCCAAAGATGAATCACTTGTGCCAGTTTGGTTACTGTAGCATCAGTACTTTGTCAGATACTGAGCTACCCCAAACTTCTTAACCAAGTCACTCAAGCGGAAAATGTAGGTCAGATGCTGCATCCGATGCATGGGTTCACCTCAGCATCCAAAGATGAATCACTTGTGCTAGTTTGGTTACTGTAGCATCAGTACTTTGTCAGATACTGAGCTACCCCAAACTTCTTAACCAAGTCACTCAAGCGGAAAATGTAGGTCAGATGCTGCATCCGATGCATGGGTTCACCTCAGCATCCAAAGATGAATCACTTGTTCAAGTTTGGTTACTGTAGCATCAGTACTTTGTCAGATACTGAGCTACCCTAAACTTCTTAACCAAGTCACTCAAGCGGAAAATGTAGGTCAGATGCTGCATCCGATGCATGGGTTCACCTCAGCATCCAAAGATGAATCACTTGTGCTAGTTTGGTTACTGTAGCATCAGTACTTTGTCAGATACTGAGCTACCCCAAACTTCTTATCCAAATCACTCAAGCGGAAAATGTAGGTCAGATGCTGCATACGATGCATGGGTTCACCTCATTATCCAAAGATGAATCACTTGTGCCAGTTTGGTTACTGTAGCATTAGTACTTTGTCAGATACTGAGCTACCCCAAACTTCTTAACCAAGTCACTCAAGCAGAAAATGTAGGTCAGATGCTGCATCCGATTCATGGGTTCACCTCAGCATCCAAAGATGAATCACTTGTGCAAGTTTGGTTACTGTAGCATAAGTACTTTGTCAGATACTGAGCTACCCCAAACTTCTTAACCGGACGCGGACACTGACGCGGACACGGACGCGGACGCGTGGGGTAATAGCATAAGCTCACTCAACTTCGTCGAGGTGAGCTAAAAATAGCAATCCAAGGAATGCTTGTGTCGCCTGCGAAGCGGCCTATTCTAGGAGGTAAATCACATGGTTCAAAATTACTGGTATCACTATAAAAGTCTTGTCTAATGAAACTCATACATGTATGTGAAATATCAGACCTCTTATTTACCAATTGAAAGATATGGTCAATCTCAAATTTTCAGAAAATAGTGTCAATCAACTAGGTCAGATACTGAGGTAAATACTTAGGTAACAAAACAAAGGTCACATCATAAGAAATATATGTGTGAAGTATTAAAGCCTTATATCACTTAGCAATCAAAAGATATACGCAATCCTTAGAAAAAAGGTCAAATATGTAGGTCAAGGTCACTAGGTAAAAAATTATGGTATGTTTAAAAAAGTCTTGTCACAAAGAATACACATGTGAAATATCAAAGACCTATCACTAACCTATCAAAAGATATAGCGAATCCCAACTTTTTTTGAAAAATAGGTCAAATATCTATGTCAAGGTCACAAGGTCAAAAATCATGGTATGTGCAGAAAGGTCTTGTTACAAGGAATACACAAGTGAAATTTCAAAGCCTTATCCCTTACCAATCAAAAGATATATACAATCTTAATTTTTTGTTAAAGTAGGTCAAATATATAGGTCAAGGTCACTAGGTCAAAATTATGGTATGTGTAGAAAGGTCTTGTTACAATCAATACACATGTGAAATATCAAAGCCCTATCACTAACCATTCAAAAGATATAGCAAATTTTAACTTTTTTTGAAAAGTAGGTCAAATATCTAGGTCAAGGTCACAAGGTCAAAAATTATGGTAAGTTTACAAAGGGTTAGTCACAAGGAATACATGTGTGAAATATCAAAGCCCTATCCCTTACCATTCAAAAGATATAAACAATCTTATTATTTTTGAAAAGTAGGTCAAATATGTAGGTCAAGGTCACTAGGTCAAAAATTATGGTATGTGTAGAAAGGTCTTGTCACAAGGAATAAACATGTGAAATATCAAAGCCCTATCACTTACCATTCAAAAGTTATGGGCTGTGACACCCAAAGTGTGACAGACAGACAGACGGACTGACTGACGGACGGACGGACGGACAGACGGACAACAGACAAAGTGATCCCTAAGTGTCGCTTTGCTTTGCAGGCGACACAAAAATTAACGTTTTTTTTACAGGAGAAAGTCATAATTTTTTTGGGGGGAGGGGAGGGGGGGGGGGGGGGGGGGGGGGTTGGAGCATAAGATTTTTTGCCTTACATGAATAAGGGGGGGGGGGGGGGTGTAAACAGGACAGACGACTTCTTTGCCTTACATGAATAATAAGAGCACTCTTGATGGAAAAAAAAAAACAAAAAATAAAAACCCTACCTACCTTGCCACTTTTTAAGACCCAATTATCTGAGAAACATAGAATTAATTTAACATGGCCTAAATGGGCAAATTCAATAATGGTGGAATCAGTCTCCACCTAAACTGAGCGAAAATAAGACTGGGCTAATTCAAAGCTGCAAACAGTATGTGACGTTTATGACTTACCGGCTCTGTTTTAATGGGCATGGGTTCCTCTTTCACTTGTTTTATGGGCACCACCTCACTACTGTCCTCGAACGATGGGCGTTTCCTTGCCCCACCCCCAACGACCTGGATAGGCTGACCTTGACCTTGCTGAAGCTTATTCATTTGGAATTTCCGAGCCCGCTCCTGGAGTTTCTTGGTATGGGCAAGACGTGCAGCTTTCTGAACTTCACTGTAAGTAACCAGAAAACAAGAATTAATATCTTTTTTACAATTACACATAAAATTCATAATATTAATGGAGTTCCTACTTGATCTTGAACCAAAATGGATTTACTTTAGCCTAATTTTAGTAGTAGAAACTGTTTGTAAAGGATCTCTAATTCCTTGATACAGCTGATTTTTAATCATTTATATACATGTACTTCAGTCACTTCTTCCGTACTTTTGATATCGTATGGTCTTATTTCCATAGCATTCTTTCTTAGCCAAGTTGTAAATTTCATGGGACTTGGGTTAATTTCAAAGAAAGAAATGATTACCAATAGTACATGTACCTGTTCCTTTGGGATGTAAATTCATTGCTCAAAATCCAAGATTGATGAACAAAATAAAATATAACAACTTCCCACTATTTATTTTTATTGTAGAAGAAGAAGTACTTTAATTTCGAAACAACAAATAAAACACACCTTAGTTGTTGCCTTTGTCCCTGAAACCTCTGTGGTGGAGGTGCCCTGTGTTGCTGACTAGGTCTCTGGGGGGAGGGGTTCTGTTGGTTACCAAGACGAGGTTGATTGTGAGCCCCAGGGTGCTTGAACTGAGGCCCCATACCTCGTACTGGTGAATGCTGGGGATGTTGCTGAAACCTGTGCATTTATAAATAAATATTCATAACTACAATGCTAAGATCCTGACAAATCTAAAAGTAACGGCTGTCTTTTTTTGGCATTCACTGGTGTATAATTCTGATTGGTTACTTTCATAATTCTCAGAAAATTTAAAGGTGTCCAACCATCATTATACACCAATAAACACCAAATGTAAGACAATCATTAGATGTACACATGAATCTACATTAACATTTATTCTAAATAACAGAAATCCATATTCGCAAGAACATACTTCATGTACTTGTAGCACAGTTTACGTGTAACAACTTAAAAAGAATTTCGATGTTTGTAAATTCTCCCAGCATGCAAAACTTGAATATGATGTCACAAAGGGCGATCCGAATTATTTGAATATATGGGCATTTAACACAGGAAATCTACTTATTATATTTATGTACATATTTTAAGATCAACTAGCAAATGAAAGATTTTTTGAACTCCCTTGCCCCCCAAAAGAAAAATCTAAAACTTACAGACTTGTTTGTTTATAGAAAAAACATCCAATTTCTACTGCAGCCTCTTCATACTCATCAATACTCAAGAAACACAAACAAACCTTTGTGGTTGCTGACCATGTTGCTGTATATGTTGCTGCTGCTGAGGAGATTGCTGGAACTGATGTTGTCCTGGGCCACGGAATTGTCCCCCTGGATGCTGACCACCTGGGTGTGGCCCCCCTTGATGCTGACCACCTGGGTGTGGCCCCCCTTGATGCTGACCACCTGGGTGTGGCCCACCTTGATGTTGACCACCTGGGTGTGGTCCTCCTGGATGTTGACCTCCTGGGTGTGGTCCCCCTTGATGTTGCCCTCCTGGGTGTGGTCCCCCTGGATGCTGACCAATCATTGGCTGAGGATGTTGATGGGGTGGGCCTATGGGACGACCCATCTGTGGTTGAGGGCCAGGGCCAAACTGATTGTTATGGGGCACAAACTGTTGGGGAGGCCCACCTGGAAATGGTATTTATATTGTATCATGAAAATAAGCCAAAAAATAAACAGAAATCATGAGACATATATATGCCCTGCACTGCTGGCTGTAGTACATGTTTTGTAAACGTGCAGAATAACTATACTCAAGTTGTATACTTGATTCAGAGATGCACATAAGCACTTGCCCACTCGCCAATATGACTAAAAATTCAGTGTCGACTACCAAAAATGTTTTTTTCATCGCCCACCTGGAGACCGTAAAATTCCAATCATAATTGTTTTCTTGTATTGTAGTTGCCATAATTCACATTGTGAAATAAAAACTCATGAATACTTGTCAAATTTTCAGGTCGCTTTCTCAGGGAAAATGAATAGATCTCCCTTATTCCCTTGTAAAGATGCACCATCATTTTAAATCAGTATACAAATACTTCATCTAACAATTCCGAAAGTCAAAGTCACTGTCTGGAGAAGTCATATGTTTATAACTGGGTTTATCTGCATCCATTGATTTATTTAATTGCACTTGTGCTTGAGATGACCGAAATCAAAACCTTACTTTAAAATTTAAGAAAATTACGAAACATCTAAAATCTTAAGTGAAATCTATGCGGAAAAATTACTCAAACTGATTTATGAAAGAACGATGTTGGCAGATATAGAGCGCTGACCTAAAACGACTGACTGCAAATATCGTTCAACGTAGTGAAATAAACTGTCAACTGGTCTCATTTTTGGCGTTAATTTTGTACTCAGTACACCTGTTCCTGTACGATGGCCATGACTTGATACTGGGAAGGAGAGAATGGGGGGGTTAAATTAAATTTAAAAATATAAATTTAGATACAACGTTTTGATGTGGGCTAATTGTTTTTGATGTGGGCGCCTTAATTTTTTGACTCGGGAGCCCACTTGGCCCCTGAAAATTTCAACGAATTTTCATACCTTTTGATTTGTCATAATATTTGATCTGTGACAATGGTTTTGAAAAATTCTGGCAAAATACATGTACACAGTAATCAGTTAGATATTTTACACAATAAATGTTGCTTGGTCATTCATACATAGTAATATACCTTGATAAGGAGGCCTTCCTCCAAGCTGCATCAGAGGAGGGGGCCTCTGAGGAGCCTGTAGTAAGGGCTGAGGGCCTCGCTGTCCTGGTGGTCCATTCTGGAAATAAGGCCCTGGTTGAGGTGCTGGGCCCTGCATCATTTGGCCCTGGTTGTAATGCTGATGTGGTGGTGGCCCTCCTGGAGCTGCCATCATAGGTCCAGAAGAGGGGGGATGGTTGTGTACTGAAAATAAATAAATAAATGCATAATGTATACAAAGTTATAGTATACACATATATATGAAGATCCCACATGGTACGTGTATGCGTATTTGTACATTTTTGAGTGTCCACTATCTATCTCAATTTGTGACAGTATACTTTTATTAATATTCTTAACCTATGAGTTATGCCCTCATAATTCTTTTACATGTATTTCTTCATTTTCTTCTCTATTCAATGAATACTTACCAGGATATGGCTGTGAGTTAGGTATGAACTGGCCCTGGGTAGGGGGTCTGTTGCCCGGGTACATGGGCATGGGCTGAGGTTGGGATGTGGGAGGTGGCCATCTCTCTACCTGGATATAAAATGATAGAATCTTAGTGCTTCAATATGGGAAAAGCAATGTTAAGCAACTTCCATCAAATTGGTTTACGTTTATTGATAATTGTGACATCACAATGTAAAACTCCACCAACATGTATTATATTCAATGACATTTACATGTAGCAATCCAGCAATTTCAGTACTGTCTCACTGCTAGAAATTAAAATTATAATACACACAGTCTGAGCATACAGTATATGTACCTACAACACATCTACCTTCAATCTATTCTTAATAAAATATTTTCACAAATTCTGCAACTGCAAAAATCTGAATTTTTGTTTTAATATCTAGAGGATTGCTAAATCAAAAGACTGCAAAGTCTATCTGTTGAGAGGTAAAAATATATAAAAGATCAATTCAATGTAAGGCATATGCTAAAAGGTGAGGAGCAATTGAAATTATGATATCGGATTGGTCAATTTACCTGCTGATGGGGCGGAGCCATCTGTCCTGGCATTCTAACTGGTTGCATCATGAGGGGTTGTGGCCCTTGTTGTACGACATTGGGACCACTGTAGGTAGGGTGGGTGGCTGGTTGCTGGGACATTAACTCATGAGGTGGCATCGGAACTGAGGTATTGACCTGTGGATTGGGTGGCCTGAATCGTGGATTTATGTGGATATTCCTTGGTTTGTAATCTGGTTGACTCTGTCCTTGTGGATAAGGAAGTGGATTTGGTGGCTGCTGTTGTGGATTTAAAGATAAACATATAGAGAATAAGTGTCTTAATTTGTGTTTTGTTACGGGTATGCAACACACAGCAAGTGCATTTATCGAACATGTAATGCGCAGTTGCAGGTCAGAACTGCCGTCGCGGCATGTTTCTCTAGATCATATGCATTGTGACATTTCGAGTGTTAATACACGAATTGCAGCATGTTCCTTTCAATAGTAACATCTCAGGGAGTTACATTGGCTGTGCATATATACATGTAATTGGATAGTTTAGTATATTGTTCATGTACTTTTTTTGGCAGGATTCATATTTTAGCGGAGTAAGAGCTGTTTTAAAGACTGTGCTAAATCATGACTACATCAAATAATTTACCTATTATCAATGATAATGGAAAGTAAGTCAAGTGCGCTATTTCTTCATTACACTGATATGTACATCTGCCTAATTTTGTCTTGATTCTATTAAAATTTGGATGCCCTAAAGTAAATCCATGTACATGTACAAAATGTAAAATTGATTAAAAAATTCCAAAAAAGACATTTCCAGGCAAATCTACCAACAATAAAAGTAGGTCAGTCTCCAAGAAATATAAAGAAACAGGCCAAAACTTATGGTACTTATACGCACAGTGTTTAGAAAGTGTTGTCACAAGGAAAAATTCATGAATAATATAAAGACCCTTCTTAAATGTTCTAACCGACCATTCTCAATTTCTGACCAAAATAAGATTTTGAGGTGGATAAATTAAATGAGACAGAGGAATCACTACACATATTTCTATGAGAGAGACAGTTTCACAATATACAGATTTCTGCTAACCTGATTTTGGTGCTGTATATGCTGGGCTGGAGCGGTTGCCATGGTAACTGGCTGAGCATTTCTCTGATGTTGTTGGAACTAAAATAGACATACAACATAGGGTAAATATGATAATAGGCATACACATGTACATCATAACATATATAAATGCATCGTACATGTATAAAGTGTTTCTATTCTTTCTAGGCGACAGATTTTTCTACAATTTTGAATTTGGCCAGCGCATGCTACTTGGGGATGTTTCATCAAAGGATACTTCTGATCCCATCCACTTACATGGCATAACCATTACAAACAACATGTACAGAGAAGAATCTCATATATTTTATCATTTATTACTGTCTTATCATTTTGACTACGTTTAAAGACACTTTACTGGAAGTCAAATAATATACATGTTCTAGTATGTAAAATAAATGTTTTTTTTTCTCACAAATTAAACCCTGTCCATCTTATTACCTTTTGTAAATAAATGATAACAGACCAAAGGGTGAGTTCAACTCAGTTCAAATAAAAACCTTAACGAGTTGATGTTGGGCATACAAAGCATAACTGAAGATTTCTATGTTCTCAATTCTATAAATGTATATACGATGTACAATGTATATACCATGGGCATCTTCGTTAGTAAAACAGCTTTAATGTAGGTATTACTCCAAGGTCAAGGTCAAAAGGTAAATCTATATGTAACTATGGAAAAGTCATGCCACAAGGAATAGACATTTAAATTATAAAAGCCCTATCACCTGCAATTCAAGAGATATGTCAAAGGTTAAAGTTTTTCAAAAGTAAGTCAAACTCCAAGGTCAAGGTCACAAGGTAAACAATTTTTTTATCCATGGGAATGTCTTGACACAATGAATGCACAATGTTATGTGAAAGTCTACTCTTTTTCAATTAAAAGTTATGTTAAAAGTTTTTCAAAAGTAGGTCAAACTTCAAGGTCATATTTTTGTATCAATGGAAATGTCTTGTTACAATGAATACATATGTGAATTATGAAATATGAAAGCCCAATCACTTGCCATTCAAAAGTAATGGCCAAGGTTAACACATGGTTAAAATGTTTACAGACGAGCAAACAGACACGCCAAAACTATTGCATATGCCCTCGAAAATTGAATTACTGCAGCATAAAAAGTTTAGTGTAATTACATGTACAATATGAGCCTTACCCCAGGGCGAGGTCCTAGTCTTCCAGCCATGCCTCCCCTACCCCTTCCTCTCTGTCTACCTCCTTTTCCATGGTGATAAAATTCATCTAACTCTGCTTGTTGCTCCTGTGATATTTCTACAATAAAGTACAACAAATGATACAGAGAATCTTTATGAAGAAAAAGTTTGTCTGATAAATTATGATTTTTGAATCTATCCCCTTCTGATTTATCTGATCTTCATGAGCTTTAGTTATACATAAAAAATTCAGGGTAGTTTCCTTAGAATAAAGTGTCAAATCACATCTTGAAGGACATACATGTACATTGTGCACTTGCAAAAGTTCAATAAATTCATGCAAAACATATTATCATGTTGTACTTCCCCATCTTGTGCCATACCTAGAGTGTCAGGGATGCTGCCTTTCTCTTTCTTAACGGTTTTTATCGTTATCACGTTTTTCCGTTCGGACTTGAACCTTCCCCTACGGCTGTCCTCACCATCAGAGTCACTCTCCTCACTGCTCTCCTGGACTTGATAGCTTGGCTCCTCATCATTAAGTGTACTCTATACATTGTAACAGAATTTACACAGTTTTATAAACACATCAAGTGTCAGTAGTGGCTGTAGATTTACCTAACACCCTATTATGAGCAAAAAGGCTGCTTCACTGCCTTCTTAGACTAATTGTAGCATCGTCACTGAACATCTTTCACTATATCTTGTACTTATAAATACTCATTCTGCTTACACTTTCAACTTTGCATACAAACATTTTTTGCTATCTATCAATTCCAAAGGAATCCCCCCATCCACCACCAAAAATATGCATTTTGAGTAAAAAGTTAAAATAGTGAAGATCAGTCGATTCATGTATTTCTCTAGCAAAAAGTTTAAGCTTCATTTAATCTTAACCTATTTTTTTATAAACGTAACTCTATTTCAACGTCTTATTAGTTGTGTTTCATTAATCATTTGTTAATAGGGATCAACATGCCAGCCATTACATTACGCATCTAACTTGAACAGACACATGATAACATAACAAAATAGAAAGACACATCTTTGATAACCTCTCTCCTTTGAAAATTGATATATAAATTAATGTATAATGTGAACTTACATCCTGTATAGACACATCATGTTCTGGTGTTTTCTCTACTGTAACTGACAGTGAACTATACTGGCTCTGAAAATAACAACAATATCCTACTGTTACTGACAGTGAACTATACTGGCTCTGAAAATAACAACAATATCCTACTGTTACTGACAGTGAACTATACTGGCTCTGAAAATATCAACAATATCTTACTGTTACTGACAGTGAACTATACTGGCTCTGAAAATATCAACAATATCCTACTGTTACTGACAGTGAACTATACTGGCTCTGAAAATAACAACAATATCCTACTGTTACTGACAGTGAACTATACTGGTTCTGAAAATATCAACCATATATGTCCTCATGTATCAGGTACTGTCAAGTTTAACATTATTATTTTTGCTAGGGGGAAATTTTTGCAAAGTTCCTTGAATCATAAAATACATGAAATTACCCCCTGTGGATGCTGTCTTCTTAAGGAAGAGAGTCCCTTCCAATGATCATTATTACTAATCACCTGGGTGGATGCTGTCTTCTTAAGGAAGAGAGTCCCTTCCAATGATCATTATTACTAATTACCTGGGTGGATGCTGTCTTCTTAAGGAAGAGAGTCCCTTCCAATGATCATTATTACTAATCACCTGGGTGGATGCTGTCTTCTTAAGGAAGAGAGTCCCTTCCAATGATCATTATTACTAATTACCTGAGTGGATGCTGTCTTCTTAAGGAAGAGAGTCCCTTCCAATGATCATTATCACTAATTACATGGGTGGATGCTGTCTTCTTAAGGAAGAAAGTCCCTTCCAATGATCATTATCACTAATTACCTGGGTGGATGCTGTCTTCTTAAGGAAGAGAGTCCCTTCCAATGATCATTATTACTAATTACCTGAGTGGATGCTGCCTTCTTAAGGAAGAGAGTCCCTTCCAATGATCATTATCACTAATTACCTGGGTGGATGCTGTCTTCTTAAGGAAGAGGGTCCCTTCCAATGATCATTATCACTAATTACCTGGGTGGATGCTGTCTGCTTAAGGAAGAGTCCCTTCCAATGATCATTATCACTAATTACCTGGGTGGATGCTGTCTTCTTAAGGAAGAGAGTTCCTTCCAATGATCATTATTACTAATTACCTGGTTGGATGCTGTCTTCTTAAGGAAGAGAGTTCCTTCCAATGATCATTATTACTAATTACCTGGTTGGATGCTGTCTTCTTAAGGAAGAGAGTTCCTTCCAATGATCATTATTACTAATTACCTGGTTGGATGCTGTCTCAGGGACATCGTCATTCAGATTATCTTCTCCCTCATACTCAAAATCTAAAGTTTCCTCTACGTCTAATACGATCAAATCTTCAGCCGGCTGTTCTATGTCGGGGAGGTCAAACCTATGATAAAACAATAATGCAGACATGTGAATACGGACATAATACCGCAAACTGTCTTATTTGCGAGCATTTCTAATTTTGGGATATATGTGAGGACACTAGATTTGCAAATACAAAACACTGAGAATACATATTGTAAACATGGTTATTTTCAAAGGGGGAAAATTTCGCGATTATCACATCAAGGCATTTCGCTTGGGGAGAAATATTCGCGATAAAAATGTCTTTCCCATTGTAAGAATGCAATGGGGATATTTTTGCATGGGGGAAATTTTTGCAAAATCCCTATATTCACTAAAAACGGAAAATTACTCCCACGCGAAAATTTCCACATTTACATTATACATTGTTGTGTGTCCTCAAATTGCAACACGGGTTCAAAGTTTACAGGGATAGAAAATATGAATATTGACTTTTTCACATGTATTAATAGTTAATATCTCAAGATGTTGGATCATAGGAACTGGTCACAAGCATGAAGATCGGATACCGGTACATCACTTGACCTCACCCATAGATACCAAAATTCCATGACCCATACCAACCATGTTACCCGGTAAACAGTCAGGGGTATAACTCATTTCAGTGATAAAATTTTATAACTGAAATCAGTTACTTTTCTTTCTATGAAAATCAGTAATGTTAAAGTAGGTCATGAAAAATAACTGATTTCTGCATATAAAAATTCCTATGGGAATTGCTTCATATTTATTCATTGGGTAAAGGATTATTTTACAAAATTTAAGGTATTGATGTATTAAGATGATACTGAACACTTGATGATCAGCAGGAAAAATCTGGATTAGAAGATTTAAGCAATACCAAAAAAATATAACCAAAAATGGTAATTTAAAAGTAACTTCTTTCAGTTATATTTATTTTTGACCCAGATTTTGCACAAAGATGATTTTACCCAGCTGTGACCTTAATTTATTTTTAAAGAGGCACCAATGTTGTATCTGATGAAGTCAAACTTTTCTGTACGCATTGGATGATATAATCGTATTTGACCTTGGAAAGTTTTGTAACCTGAACCAGTTATATTCTGGGTGATTCTATAAATATCTTGCAAGAAAAATAACTGATTTCAGTGACGAAAAATATAACTGAATGAGTTATACCCCTGACTGGTAAAGTACAGTGCATTATTCATATTGTTAAAGATATACTTTTTGTGTTTTAAAATATCATAATCATTAAATGACTAAAATCAAAGTTTTCACATTAAATTTTGAAACGGTTTAAGGTGAGGTAGCATTGTCTTAAAATAGTTCATTTACAGAGGTACATGTAACTTATTTAATAAGCTTTAATCAATGTTAAGACTTTGTTAGTTGTATGCAACTAATTATACAGATTTTAGGGTCTGAGCAAGTTGCAGCGACTCCATTGTTATACGTTGCAGCTAGTTGCATTTATTTATTTTGTGCAAAATTCATAAATTTCTTGGTTTAAATTTCATGAATAACCAGACTTGTCAGAATGACAACATAGCTCGCCGGTGGCAACCATATGTAAATTGCAACAACAACAATAAAAAAGGTCTTATCACAAGGAATGCACATGTGAAATATCAAAGCCCTATCACTAACCATTCCAAAAATATGGCCAAGGTTAAAGTTTTTCAAAAGTAGGTCAATCATCTCCAAGGTCAAGGTCACAAGGTCAAAAATTTTGGTATCCATGGAAAGGTCTTGTCACAAGGAATACACATGTGAAATATCAAAGCCCTATCACTTACCATTCCAAAAATATGGCCAAGGTTAAAGTTTTTCAAAAGTAGGTCAATCATCTCCAAGGTCAAGGTCACAAGGTCAAAAATTTTGGTATCCATGGAAACGTCTTGTCACAAGGAATACACATGTGAAATATCAAAGCCCTATCACTTACCATTCCAAAAATATGACCAAGGTTAAAGTTTTTCAAAAGTAGGTCAATCTCCAAGGTCGAGGTCACAAGGTCAAAAATTTTGGTATCCATGGAAAGGTCTTGTCACAAGGAATACACATGTGAAATATCAAAGCCCTATCACTTACCATTCCAAAAATATGGCCAAGGTTAAAGTTTTTCAAAAGTAGGTCAATCTCCAAGGTCAAGGTCACAAGGTCAAAAATTTTGGTATCCATGGAAAGGTCTTGTCACAAGGAATACACATGTGAAATATCAAAGCCCTATCACTTACCATTCCAAAAATATGGCCAAGGTTAAAGTTTTTCAAAAGAAGGTCAATCTCCAAGGTCAAGGTCACAAGGTCAAAAATTTTGGTATCCATGGAAAGGTCTTGTCACAAGGAATGCACATGTGAAATATGAAAGCCCAATCTGTATTGGTTTAAAAGTTATAAGCAAGGTTAAAGTTTTTGTGCACGCGCACGCAGACGCAGACGCAGACGCCGACGCCGGGGGTATGACAATAGCTCTCCGGACATTCGTCCCGGCGAGCTAAAAAGTGTCATCAACAGACAATATTTCATGTATTTACAATTTCTTAAATATAATTATATTCACATAACTTCCTAGACAAAACAGTGCAGAAAATCACAATTTTGACAAAAGAAATCCTGGGAGTAAGTGTTCTGTTAAACTCGTCAATGTGATTATACAACCAAAATTTGCCAATTAAGGATTAAAATAATAAGGAATACCCGTCATTTCGATTGGCTGACGAAAAAAGTTGCATGCAACTAATCGCAAGGAATAGATCATGTTCTAATCATAAAAGTTGCATGCAATTAGTTTCAAGATACTTGCAACTAATTGCATGCAAATAGCTGTGTCATGTCCTTTACTTATAAAATAAGCTCTTAAAGAGGTAACTCTTACAGAACTTACACAATAGGCTACTCCAGAGGTAATTTGCAACAGGCTCTTTTACAGAGGTAACTTATAAATAAGCTCTAACGAAGGAAACTAATAAAACATGTACAATAGGCTCTCACAGATGTAACTTATTATATTTATTAAGCTCTTATGAAGGTAACTTATAAAATGGACTCATGGAGAGGTAACTTACACAATGGGTTCTATCTTCTTTTTTGGTTTGCTATCAGCTTTGACACTTGACAGGCTAGAGACCGATGATGAAGAAGCTTTAGAAGATGGCGTCTTTTTCCCAGAATTCTGTTTTACTGCTGTAGTTTTCTTACTAAAGACATCAGATTTTTCAGAATTAATTTTTGACGGCACTTTCCCCGTTGTTGTTTTTGTGGATGATGACACGATACTGTTTGATTTAGCTGGAGCACTTTTCACTTTATTGGCATTTACTGTGGTAGCCTTTTTTGTTATTGCATTCTGGGACGTCTTCTTTGCTTTTTCCGGCACTTCTGTTTTCTTTGTTGATGATGCTGATTTTTCCGATAATAAGTCGTCATCTTCCTCATATCCCAGTAAGGCATTAATGTCAATGTCGTCAATATCATCTGCATCACCCTAATAATAGAAGTGAGATGTCAATACTACTGGTTGTGAGTACACTAATGTTCGAAACATCAAAATTAAAACATAGTGTAATCAAAGATTACGAAGCTCACCTCGCGGCAGCAAAATTCAATTAAAACATATCTCTAGGTACATGTATATTGTTTAAAAGAAAAATCGCTCAAGTGGAAAAAAGTAGGTCAAGGTCATTTTATGAAAGTTTGATCAAAGATACATCCAATATGCAAGTTTGGTACATGTAGCTCTTATACTTTGCTCAATATTAGCCTTTAAAGGCAAAATTACTCAAGCGGAAAAAGTAGGTCAAGGTCATTTTATGAAAGTTTGATCAAAGATACATCCAATATGCAAGTTTGGTACATGTAGCACTTATACTTTGCTCAATATTCGACTTTAAAGGTAAAATCACTCAAGCGGAAAAAGTAGGTCAAGGTCATTTTATGAAAGTTTGATCAAAGATACATCCAATATGCAAGTTTGGTACATGTAGCACTTATACTTTGCTCAATATTGGACTTTAAAGGTAAAATCACTCAAGCAGAAAAAGTAGGTCAAGGTCATTTTATGAAAGTTTGATCAAAGATACATCCAATATGCAAGTTTGGTACATGTAGCACTTATACTTTGCACAATATTAGCCTTTAAAGGCAAAATCACTCAAGCGGAAAAAGTAGGTCAAGGTCATTTTCTGAAAGTTTGATCAAAGATACATCTAATATGCAAGTTTGGTTTATGTAGCACTTATACTTTGCTCAATATTGGCCTTTAAAGGTAAAATCATTCAACCGGAAAATGTAGGTCAGATGCTGCATCCGATGCATGGGTTCACCTCAGCATCCAAAGATGAATCACTGGTGCAAGTTTGGTTACTGTAGCATCGGTACTTTGTCAGATACTGAGCTACCCCAAAAACTTTAACCAGACATTGACAAAGTCATTCAACCGGAAAACGTAGGTCAGATGCAGCATCCGATGCATGGGTTCACCTCAGCATCCAAAGATGAATCACTTGTGCAAGTTTGGTTACTGTAGCATCAGTACTTTGTCAGATACTGAGCTACACCAAAAACTTTAACCAGACATTGACAAAGTCATTCAACCGGAAAATGTAGGTCAGATGCAGCATCCGATGCATGGGTTCACCTCAGCATCCAAAGATGAATCACTTGTGCAAGTTTGGTTACTGTAGCATCAGTACTTTGTCAGATACTGAGCTACCCAAAAAACTTTAACCGGACGCGGACGCGGACGCGGACGCGGACGCGGACACCGGGGTTATAGCATAAGCTCATCTCAACTTCGTCGAGGTGAGCTAAAAATTATTGTAAATTTGATGAAGAACCATCTTCTAAAATTCTTTTTTAAAACTGCACATTTTGTTTCATCAAAAATGAACATAAATCTCTATCACACTCCATGATGCATGCTAATACAACCAGAAGTCTCTGATGAGACTGCAGCTCTACTGGCTGTTTTGTTGAATTCACTAAATTAGCATCCATTTTCCAACCCCGGGGGTCAGAGGCTCGCACAAAACATCAGATCACATCTACCGGTAAACACCACAGACACATAATAATGCAAAAAGAATTTTCTCTCCATGAATTATACTTTCAGGGATTTTGTGATCACAAGATTACATAGACTTATATTTGAGAAAATGTCCACATCCATTTTCAAAGACTGGTCAGAGTCTTAAACGAATTTCAGGCATACACATAGACCACAGACTGATTATAATGCAAAAATAATGAACTCTCTATCAATTATACTTCTGGAAATTGATATTCACAAGGTTACATAGATTTATATAGGAGAAAATGACAACATCCATTTTCAAGACCCTGGGTTCAGAGGCTCACACAAAATATCAGGCACATATATAGACCAGAGACTGATTATATTGCAAAAAGAATTATTTCTCTATCAATAATACTTTCTGAGAATTGGTGTTTACTAGATAACAAGACTTATATAGGAGAAAATGACCACATCCATTTTCAGAGACCCTGGGGTCAGAGGCTCAAACAAAATATCAGGTGCACAACTAGACCATGGATCAAACTAAATGCAAGAAGAATTAGCTTTCTATCAGTTATAGTTTCAGGGGAGTTGCGATCACAAAAAATGTTAACAGACAGACAGACAGAGAGAGAAAGGGATGGACGGACAGACGTCAGACAACATGGCATTGCATAAGCTTGACTGGTCTTTGACCAGTAGAGCTAAAAATCAGTTCAATACCTGTAACAATACCAAAAACAGTCTGAGAAACGGAAATTTTCAGGTTAGTTTAGAAATGTACTTATTTCATCATAGATATATTAAATCATTACAATAACACTAAAATTGAATAGGAAAAAAAATACCTACACAAATCCCTTTCCTTTGTTATGTTAAGTCTGAGGGGCAAAACTCTTTTAATTCATTTTTTGTTATCCATGGCGAGCCAGTAGGGGACCAATAGTTTTTTTTAGTAATGAATTATAGATAACCAATGTATAAGTGAAATAAGGACAAAACTTACACGAGTCTTGTCTGGAAACGCACTGACACTAGGCTGATCTTTCAGGAGGTCATCGTCACTGAAATAAACATAAACATTTCTGTTCCTTTGTGTGATAGTAAAATCATAATATTCATATTAATAAATAAAGAAAGAAACCAGAAAATTACATTGTATGAGACTGAATGGAGAATTGCACCAAATAATGAAGTTTTAAGTAAGAGAAAAATCGTATTCACTGAAATTATTATACATTCTTTTAAAACATTTAAGAAAATACATACTTTTAACACATACTGCTCACGTGGAAATCTTCGCATGTGGGTAATTTTCGTGTGTATAATTATCACGAAAATAACTCCTAAGTGGAAATTACAATCAGCACCACAGACTAAACAAGATACTCCTGATTTCGCCAAAAATTAACCCCCCCCCCTGCATAATGTTGAAATGGTAAATATCGCAAAAAATTCCCCCAACGAAAAATAACCATGTTTAAAGTACATGTACATAAAACTTACAAGCACATCTAAGATGAGAGTCATTAACATTTTGTGCATATCAAAATGAACAAGCCTGCCTCTCTTATCCTTCTATACAGTTATAAATAGCTGACCAAATAAAGCAGTGATTACTAACCTACCCCAGGTTTCTGACCAAATAAAGCAGTGGTTACTATCCTTTCCTAGGTTACTGGCCAAATTATAGCAGTGGTTACAAACCTATCCCACTCCCAGGATACTGACCAAATAAAGCAGTGGTTACTAATCTTTCCTAGGTTACTGGCCAAATAAAGCAGTGGTTACTAACCTATCCCACTCCCAGGATACTGACCAAATAAAGCAGTGTTTACTAATCTTTCCTAGATTACTGACCAAATAAAGCAGTGTTTACTAACCTATCTTAGGTTACTGACCAAATAAAGCAGTGGTTACTAACCTATCCCAGGTTACTGACCAAATGAAGCAGTGGTTACTAACCTATCCTAGGTTACTGACCAAATAAAGCAGTGGTTACTAACCTATCCTAGGTTACTGACCAAATAAAGCAGTGGTTACTAACCTATCCTAGGTTACTGACCAAATATAGCAGTGGTTTCTAAACTATCCCAGGATATTGACCAAATAAAGCAGTGGTTACTAACCAATCCTAGGTTACTGACCAAATATAGCAGTTGTTTCTAAACTATCCCAGGATACTGACCAAATAAGTCAGTGGTTACTAACCTATCCTAGGTTACTGACCAAATATAGCAGATGTTACTAACCTATCCTAGGTTACTGACCAAATAAAGCAGTGGTTACTAACCTATCCTAAGTTACTAACCAAATAAAGCAGTGGTTACAAACCTATCCCAGGATACTGACCAAATAAAGCAGTGGTTACTAACCTTTCCTAAGTCACTAACCAAATAAAGCAGTGGTTACTAACCTTTCCTAAGTTACTGACCAAATAAAGCAGTGGTTACTAACCTTTCCTAAGTCACAAACCAAATAAAGCCGTGGTTGCTAACCTTTCCTAAGTCACTAACCAAATAAAGCAGTGGTTACTAACCTTTCCTAAGTTACTGACCAAATAAAGCAGTGGTTACTAACCTTTCCTAAGTTACTGACCAAATAAAGCAGTGGTTACTAACCTTTCCTAAGTCACTAACCAAATAAAGCAGTGGTTACTAACCTTTCCTAAGTTACTAACCAAATAAAGCAGTGGTTACTAACCAATCCTAGGTTACTGACCAAATAAAGCAGTGGTTACTAACCTATCCCAGGTTACTAACCAAATAAAGCAGTGGTTACTAACCTATCCTAGGGTACTGACCAAATAAAGCAGTGGTTTCTAACCTATCCTAGGGTACTGACCAAATAAAGCAGTGGTTTCTAACCTATCCCAGGATACTGACCAAATAAAGCAGTGGTTACTAACATATCTCAGGTTCCTGACCAAATAAAGCAGTGGTTACTAACATATCTCAGGTTCCTGACCAAATAAAGCAGTGGTTTCTTACCTATCCCAGGATACTTCAGTGGGACGACGACGAGACATAATGGATCCAAGCAAATTACTCTCAATAAACGATTATCTTCAATCTACTTTGTGGCTACTACCAAAGGCACCTCTTCTCTTTAACTTGTTCCTAGCATCTGAAAAGAAAGCAAGTTTCTTACATGTTACATGTAAATGAACATAGCATTTATAAGCCAGAAGTACACCTGCCAAGACTAGGGCATGGTTAAAAGGAACAGCGGAGTCATGAACCCCCCCCCCCCTCTTCTGCTAAAATTTTTTTTCAATCTTCCACAACAAAATAACTTCACAATTATCAACTTAATCCACACACAAATGGATCTTTTCACCACTTTAACATACTAACATAAGTCTTTCTAATTCTCTTGTTCGGAATCAATGTGTTTTTTTAGCTCACCTGAGCAAAGCTCAAGTGAGCTATTGTCATAGCGCGGCGTCCTTCGTCTGTCATTAACCTTTTAACATTTTCGACTTCTCCTCTAAAACCGCTGCACAGAATTTCTGGAAACTAAACAGGAAGCAAGTACTCAATGCCCTCTACCAAGTTTGTGTTTTTCGAGCCGATCGGAAATCCAAGATGGCCACCACAGGCTCTGATTGCTTAACACATTTTCGACTTCTCCTCTGAAACTGCTGCACAGAATTTCATGAAACTTAACAGGAAGCAAGTACTTAATGCCCTCTACGAAGTTTGTGTTTTTCGAGCCGATTGGAAATCCAAGATGGCCGCCAAAGGCTCTGATTGGCAGACACATTTTCGACATCTCCTATGAAACGGCTGCATAGAATCTCTCGAAACTTCACAGGAAGCAAGTACTTAATGCCCTCTACCAAGTTTGTGTTTTTCGAGCCGATCGGAAATCCAAGATGGCCGCCACAGGCTCTGATTGCTTAACACATTTTCGACTTCTCCTCTGAAACTGCTGCACAGAATTTCATGAAACTTAACAGGAAGCAAGTACTCAATGCCCTCTACAAAGTTTGTGTTTTTCGAGCCGATCGGAAATCCAAGACGGCTTCCAAAGGCTCTGATTGGCAGACACATTTTCGACACGGCTGCATAGAATCTCTCAAAACTTCACAGGAAGCAAGTGCTCACTACACAATGCCCTCTACCAAGTTTGTGTTTTTCGAGCCGATCGGAAATCCAAGATGGCCGCCACAGGCTCTGATTGGCTGACACATTTTGGACTTCTCCTCTGAAACCTCTGCACAGAATCTTTCGAAACTTCAAAACGACAAAAACATAATTTTGAGGATACTCTTAAAGTCCTCACAAGTAATAAAGAATATTCTAATACAAATCGAATACGTGTCATAAATATTCAAATAGCATTTTCAGGTAGAGTGTTTCCCCCAATTCCGCCATATGTTTTTATTAATTTTCTAGACCATTTTATGAAACAATAATAAATAATAAAGCCTGTGTTTGTGAAACACGAATACCCCCGGTGGCATCTTTGTTAGTATAAACACTATTTTCTGTTAAGTACATGTATGTGAAAGGTCAAGGTCAGGGTCACTGGGTTAAAAGGTCAAAGGTCAAGGTCAGGAGGTAAAAAAATTGGTATCAATGGAAAGGTCTTGTCACAAGGAATACACATGTGAAATATGAAAGCCCTATCACTTACCATTCAAATGTTATGCCCGATGTTAAAGTTTTTTTAAAGTAGGTCAAAAGTCAAGGTCAAGGTCACAAGGTCAAAAATTTTGTATCAACAGAAAGGTCTTGTCACAAGGAATACACATGTGAAATATGAAAGCTCTATCACTTACCATTAAAAAGTTATGCCAAATGTTAAAGTTTTTTGAAAAGTAGGTTAAAGATCAAGATCAAGGTCACGAGGTCAAAAATTTGGTATCAACGGAAAGGTCTTGTCACAAGGAATACACATGTGAAATATGAAAGCCCTATCACTTCCCATTCAAAAGTTATGTCCAATGTTAAAGTTTTTCGGATAAACAGACAGACAAACAGACAAACAGACGGACAGGCCAAAAACTATATGCCCCCGAATTCCGGGGGCATAAAAATTTACATAATTTGGAAGTTTGTGCGATTCTTTCTAAATTTACGATTGTTATGTACTTGACCTGTGTGTGTGCGACGTCATACAGGGAGCATTTCATTGTCAACATTTCAGGGGCACGCAATGGGTTGTTCTACCCACAATTCCGCCTACCAGTTAGAGAACGTTTTTGTTCGTTTGCATATGAGACAATTTCAACTTTCTTTATTCTAACGATTTAATTACATGCTCAATTAAGTGTGATTCGCATAGAATGAATATTTAATGTAATTTACTAGAAATTTTTGTAATTCAAAATCAATGTAAAATTCATACGGAGCGTAAATCATTACACAGAAAAATAGAAACATAGGTAATCACAGATTACGAAGCTCACCTCGTGACAGCAAAATTCAATTCAAACATATTTCTTAGTACATGTATATTGGCTTTTAAAGGCAAAACCACTCAAGCAGAAAAAGTAGGTCAAGGTCATTTTATGAAAGTTTGATCAAAGATACATCCAATATGCAAGTTTGGTACATCTAGCAGTTATACTTTGCTCAATATTGGCTTTATAGAGCAAAATCACTCAAGCGGAAAAAGTAGGTCAAGGTCATTTTATGAAAGATTGATCAAAGATACATCCAATATGCAAGTTTGGTACATGTATCACTTATACTTTGCTCAATATTGGCTTTTAAAGGCAAAATCATTCAAGCGGAAAAAGTAGGTCGAGGTCATTTTATGAAAGTTTGATCAAAGATACATCTAATATGCAAGTTTGGAACATCTAGCACTTATACTTTGCTCAATATTGGCTTTTAAAGGCAAAATCACTCAAGCGGAAAAAGTAGGTCAAGGTCATTTTATGAAAGTTTGATCAAAGATACATCCAATATGCAAGTTTGGTACATGTAGCACTTATACTTTGCTCAATATTGGCTTTTAAAAGCGAAATCACTCAAGTGGAAAAAGTAGGTCAGATGCTGCATCCAATGCATGTGTCCACCTCGTCATCCAAAGATGAATCACTTGTGCAAGTTTGGTTACTGTAGCATTAGTACTTTGTCAGATACTGAGCTACCCCAAACTTCTTATCCAAATCACTCAAGCGGAAAATGTAGGTCAGATGCTGCATCCGATGCATGGGTTCACCTCAGCATCCAAAGATGAATCACTTGTGCAAGTTTGGTTACTGTAGCATCAGTACTTTGTCAGATACTTAGCTACCCCAAACTTCTTAACCAAGTCACTCAAGCGGAAAATGTAGGTCAGATGCTGCAAACGATGCATGGGTTCACCTCAGCATCCAAAGATGAATCACTTGTGCAAGTTTGGTTACTGTAGCATCAGTACTTTGTCAGATACTGAGCTACCCCAAACTTCTTAACCAAGTCACTCAAGCGGAAAATGTAGGTCAGATGCTGCATACGATGCATGGGTTCACCTCAGCATCCAAAGATGAATCACTTGTGCCAGTTTGGTAACTGTAGCATTAGCACTTTGTCAGATACTGAGCTACCCCAAACTTCTTAACCAAGTCACTCAAGCGGAAAATGTAGGTCAGATGCTGCATACAATGCATGGGTTCACCTCAGCATCCAAAGATGAATCACTTGTTCCAGTTTGGTAACTGTAGCATTAGCACTTTGTCAGATACTGAGCTACCCCAAACTTCTTAACCAAGTCACTCAAGCGGAAAATGTAGGTCAGATGCTGCATACGATGCATAGGTTCACCTCAGCATCCAAAGATGAATCACTTGTGCAAGTTTGGTTACTGTAGCATTAGTACTTTGTCAGATACTGAGCTACCCCAAACTTCTTAACCGGATGCGGACGCGGACGCGGACACGGACGCGGACGCGTGGGGTTATAGCATAAGCTCACTCAACTTCGTCGAGGTGAGCTAAAAATCAAACCGACTTTCTGCTTCTTTTGACTGTAATAATGCTATGTTATCTGATCTTAAACAATATTGAACACAAAATGTGATGTTGCTGCCTTCCTCGTACCCAATAGGTAATAAATGGTGCTCCTAAATGGTAGGAAATTACGGGACTACATGTATATTCCAATGACTGCTCCCATTCGTTCGAGAATTACGAGAAACTGATCTGATGAAAAACAGCTTTTGCATTAATTTACAGCTGATTAAGGGGGATATTTTTAATATATAAAATCATGCACTAGGAGTACGAAAAGAGATGGGATATATGATTACAAAGCATAATGTTGATATATAAGGGGGTGGGCTTTAACTGTGACGGACAGAGTTCACGATGTGGTACGTTCTGATTCTGAAAGGGGCGCCATTTGGGATCGTGGATTTTAAGAGGTTGGTTCTTGTTATAAAAACACGTACCATATTTAGTCTTGATACATCAAAATGATCTTTTGACTTTAAGCTTTCCAATAAAAATAGTGACATAAATATGACGTCATTATACGCCGCGTGGTCGCCAAGGTTTCTACGGTACGTTGGCGGAATTGTGTGACGTGGCGGAATTGCGGAAACGCTCTATTCGATTCAGCTCTAATGTCAAGTCAGGTATCAGGCACAGGTGTTTTTACGTACTGTCAGAAAGGTGTGAAAAATAATGCTGGAGAAAAAATTAATGAGTCCCCGGATGCAACCCGGGACCAGCCACTTTTCATATTACTGCACCCCAAGTCAATTTTGATGTGTTCGGGACGCTTCTAGGCACGTTACCGAGAACACTGATAAAATAACAAATTTAAGCGGGCATAGTAAAATCATCAAGATATATAATCTAAATGAATTATTATACTGTAAAACGAGAATATTTAGCGCTCGATTTATTTTAGCGCCATTAGCGCAAAGGCGTGGTTGCACTAAATTAAGTAGTGGGCTAAAATTTTCAAATGCAACATGAAATTTTAATAAGAAAGTATTCAATTTTATTCAAATTGTCCACGGCATGGTCTATCTGGCAACGCTTGTTGTTTTTACAGCTAATTAGATAATTGGATTAACGCAAGCGCTTGGGTAGATAATGATAGTACACACGCCGTGATTTACATGTACATTTGTACTGGGTAGATCATGATTGTCGTCGTGTCGTAATAACTAATCATTAAATATAAATAAGAGTCGGACGAGATTATTCTTTAACAAACAAACAAACAAACTGAAGTTGTTTTTAATCGGAACAAATTTTCATTCCAACCAATCAGATAAAAAATTGTAATCGTACCTAAATGCAGGAATAGACGTTCATTTGTAATATTTCTAACGAGAAGACTTCTCTCTCGCTTATATTTAGATGGCGTTTTATTTGTGTGAAAACACAGTACTTTAAAACACAAGGTACATATATACGGTAAAAAAGGAGATCTAAAAGAAAAGTTGACAAACATTTATACAAGCATACGAATAGGCCTAGGCAATTCAATTGTCCAAGACACGTGCCGGCATGTAGTCAATACCTCTATGTATATCGCTGTGAACATGTACATTCTATGCGCAGTCTTTAAAAGGATTTATTTACACAACGTGAATTAAATCGGGATGTTAGCGCCGTTGCCGTAAAATGATTCGTTACGCCAAGTTGAAAAATTGGGACGATATATATTCATCCATGTTACAGAACTGAACAGCGTTATTTTCTTTCATCACTTTTAATAGAATTGATAATCATTTCGTACATGTGTATATTACCAATGATCGTCCGAATATGAGACACGAAGGCTATTTTTTGTCTGATGTTACAAAAAATTACGATTCATCGACGGCAATTTGCTACAGGCGATGTCTTGGAAACAAAGCTTAAAGTCACTGTGCGCTAATTTTATTGACCAGATGGTGTCAATGCGCTAAATTAAGTTTGCGCCAAAAGGTCTTCATCCCTCATTGCGCTAAAATATGTTTGCACTAAATATTCTCGTTTTACAGTAAAATCCATACAAAATCATACTTTATATATATAACAATAAATTCACATATGAAATGATTGCAGCTTTCTCATGTTTGTTAACCTGTTTACAGTGCCCAGTTCTTTGTTTACTTTCTGGGGCCATTTTCCGGTAGTAGGAATTACCGAAAAGACAGCATTTACCGAAAAGACAGTGATATTTACCGAAAAGACACCTATACTTGCAGAAAAGACCATAAAAAGTAAAGTACTGTGCAACTTATTCTGTTATTCATTTTAAGTCAACAAAATTTGATATTCCACCAAAATTCATCATCTGATTCAGCAGCAGCTTAGCAACAGATTCAACTTCATGTACATGTACCTCAAAAAAGTTACTATATATTTTGTATTTGTTATTATGGATTATGCAGAGTTTATTAGGGGTTTTTTTTCCTTGTTTTGGGGCCGCTTCCCAATGCCAATTTTCCTCTATTTTTCCCAAAAAATCACCCTGAAATTCCCAAAGAGGAATTATGAAAAAATCACCTGAGAAAACAAGACTCAAAACCTGGAAGTCAGCACAAAATCTCCTATTTCTAAGTGCATTTTTTATTCATCCCTTGTTCAGTTCAAGCAAATCAATTGATTATCAGTGTTAATAAATGATACTTAAGGGTTATACTTTGGAGAGAATTTGTACAAAAATTTTCCCAATTTCAGCAAAATGTCGCAAATTTTCCCAAATGGCACAGGCACATTCCCCAAAATAAAAAATACCCCCTGTTTATGTAATTAATTAGTTATACACCACTATATTTCATAATAATTACTACTTTTGCTACAACAAACTTATCAATTTTTAATCATAGAAGTAGGTTTTATGTTCTCTATCAGAGGAAACTATGACAAAGTCAAACCTTAAATTCAGTCAGTTCTTATGGTTTTGATTATACTTTTAAGTGTATATACACGTTTTCAATCAAAGAATCAATATAGCTTAAATTTTTAAGTGTCTTTTCGGTACAATCAGGTCCGGGTCAAAGACTTTCGGGCTATTATAGCTCAATCGGGGTATTATAGCTCGATCGGGCTATAAACATATAGCCCGATCGGGAAAAAATGTAATTTTTACCCAATATTTCTCATATGAAACACTTGCGCATCGAATCAGATGACAGAGGAAATGCAGACTAATCAAATCAAATATCTAGGCGAAAAAAAAAGAAAGTTCATCGTGGAATTTATGTGCACTGCACCCTGCTGCACATTGCAGTTTTGCAAATTAGCCCTACTGTCCGCGCGGCTCACTTCGGAAACTGGATAAACGTGATTTTGATAACTTTGTCATGCAAAAAAATAAGATAAAATCTATATCATTGGATAGATCTCGCTTACTCGTAAATTTTGGTATATGTTACATGGTCAAGGGTTTATGCAATCAAATTATACAGACAATATAAATTTTAGATGGGGCGTTTTCAATGTTAAATTTCAGCGTGACGTTGCCGAGTTTAACATTGAGCCTATGGAGAGCGTCACGACATCTAAAATTTGTTTTGTCTATTAATTTTGATTGCGTGTTCTGACTATCATTTAACTTATACCAAAATTTACGACTAAGCGAGATCTACTGAATGGTATCAATTTTATTCAAAGTTCTGCATGATGAAATAGTCAAAATCGTGTTTATCCAGTTTCCGAAGTGAGCCACGCGGACAGTAAATCTCAAAATCAACACTTATATTACTTATTTTGACAATACTTGGTAACATTCTGACATCTTTGCAATCTTTCTGTGAGTTGTCACGTGACTACCCCAACACGCCGCTTGCGTAATGAGCGAAAGATCAATTAGCAGACGATTTCATGCTACATTAATTCTAATGGGAGTGAAGTACTACCGATTCACCTTGCTGTTCATTTCAATATATCATAACATTTAAATCGGAATAATTAAAAAAAAAATAAAAAAAAGAAAGTTAAAAATAGAAACATAACAACTTTAGATATTTTTATCACTGTTGATTGGATTTTTTTAAAGTTTTTTATGACGGGGTAAATCGGAAATACTTCACTCCTGCTAGAGTTCGTCTCACAAAAAAAAGTCTGCTAATTGATCTTTTGCTCATTACGCAAGCGGCGTGTTGGGGTAGTCACGTGACAACTCGTAGAAAGATTGCAAAGATGTCAGAATGTTACCAAGTATTGTCAAAATAAATAAAATTAGTATTCATTTTGAAATTTAGGGCTAATTTGCAAAACTGCAATGTGCAGCAGGGTGCAGTGCACATAAATTCCACGATGAACTTTCGTTTTTTTCGCCTAGATATTCGATTTGATTAGTCTGCGTTTCCTCTGTCCATCTGATTTGATGCGCAAGTGTTTTATACGAGAAATATTGGGTAGAAATTACATTTTTTCCCGATCGGGCTATATGTTTATAGCCCGATCGAGCTATAATACCCCGATTGAGCTATAATCAGGTCCGGGATTACTCCAGAAATGGCTATAATAGCTAAATATGGCTATAATAGCTATAAATGGCTATATTGGAGAAATAATTTTAAGTACTAAAAAATATTTTTTTCGAATTTTCCTTTCAAACTCAAAATCGCAAATCTTTATGACCATATGATCAAAGTTTACAAATAAAGTTGGTATGCAAAACTTATAATTTTCAAGTTTTGACCAGGTAAGTTATCAAAATATGGACTCATTCAATCTCAAAGACGGTACATTTTACATCATGTACATGTCAACTTCTTTAGTAAACATTGTTCAGATGGTCATAAACATTTGCGATTTTGAGTATTAGATCAAATTCCAAAATTAATTTTTTTAGTGCTTAAAATTATTTCTCCAATATAGCCATTTATAGCTATTATAGCCATATTATGATATTTAGCTATTATAGCCATTTCTGGAGTAATCCCGGACCTGATAATAGCCCGAAAGGCTTTGACCCGGACCTGATTTTTGGTCTTTTCGGCAAATATCACTATCTTTTCGGTAAATGCTGTCTTTTCGGTAATTCCTAGTACCCGCGATTTTCACCCCACCCAATTTGCGCATGTGTGGGGTTAAAGGTCAAATTATAAAAATATCTGCAGCCCAAAATGGCTTTGGACCCAACCTGAACAATAGTAAGAATTTCCTCTATTCAACAATCTCTCCATGCAACAATCATTTAAAGATCAACAATATTTCGTCTTATTTGATCAGGTAGGAATGATCATAATACAAAAATAGACTCGGATGTCTTTGTTAGAGCTTGACAAGGAAAATTCAGCTGTTCAGGTGCAAGGTGCTGTCATGCCAGTTGTTGTTGTTGTGGTTCGTATATTCCACCTTTAGGTAGGTGCACCCACGTATTGTGGTAGATACCATATTACCATATACCATTGACCATATACCATACTATATACATGTACCCTCCACTGTGTATGCAGAGTATGCTATGAATGTTGGGAGGGTGTATTCTTGTACTGCAGTGGATGGTCCGTATTTCCAACGGCCTTTAACGTGCCATCACACGAGGCAATCTCCTCAGCCGCAGCTGCCGAGGGGCCACTCAGACCGTTTTAATTCCCTCCGAGTTGGAGAACAGGTGGGTGCGAGACGATAAATCACCTCTGAGAAAGTTCGCCCCTGACGGGATTCGAACCCAGGACCTCCGGTATGGAAGTCCGGCGCTCTACCAACTGAGCAGTGCCAATTCGAGTTGGAGGATTTAATAACTGCAGAGACATCATGTCAAGTAGATAAAGAAATTGATACCTCAGACGTTGAATTTATTCTGAAAATGCATCTGTTCCTCTGTAGAGTGTACGAGCAAAATGCATATCTCTCATGCAATTTCGACGACTGTTTTTCTCAAGATGGCGGTTCAAAAATGTGCATTGGCGATCCCGATTTTTCAACGCGCACATGCTGTCATGCACGTAAAAAACCAAAACAAAAATGCACTACCGCTTAGATGACAATGATTTATACCGAAGTGCTCACAGGAAGTTTATTTTTCAATTGATCATGTTTGATACATAGACTTGATTATCTTTTTAATGAAAACTTAGGAGACCGAGTATCTCCTGAGGCTGATGGACTATGTTCTTGGCAGGTTCTTCGCCATCGGCAGAAATTTTAGATCAAATTTAGACTCTTCTTCTTCTTCTTCTTAGTGAAGGACCGAACGCTGCTTTTGCTCTTCACAATTTCATATTATTTGAATTTCATGTACCTCCTTTCACTGATGAGACACGACCTGTCGAAATGAGCATATGGTGCACTGAGTTTTTATAATAGAACTTAATTTCAACCTCTAGGTTGGTATCTCTGCTGGTGGTTTGTTTAATCCCAGAGGATATGGTTCGCCTACTTTCAGAGTGTTTCGGTTAAAAGGCTCTACAGAGCTTATATTTATCGTTTTGACTTCGGCACTTGCCTTGAAATATATTTTACGGTAAATTCTCCGTCACAAAATATGAACATTTTCTGAAACTACAGGGCCGGCTATCTATCTGTTCTTGGCATGTACTTTGGCAGAAATTTTAAGTAAAGTTCAAGTTCAAGACATTTTCCCTTCATAATTTCATACTTGGCCCATTTGAATTTCCTCTTTTTCGGCCTGGAACATCGCTAAGAGATATGACTTGTTGAAATGCACATATAGTGCACTGAATATTTCAATGTTAAAAGTCTTCAAATTCGAATCAATAGCATCTTTTAAAAGCAGATAAATTTGCAGCATGGACCAAACATTACGTTTCGGATACTTAACCCTCGTCAGTGATCCTCAATCTAAACAATGTTATATGATCAAAGAGTGTGAAAATTATTATGTTCAAAAAATGTACCGAAAAATGTAGCAGGATGGGTGGGATATAATGCTATGTACAGGACCCACGTTTAATATTGACAATGGTATACATCTATGGTCATTGATGGCAAATGCCATTGTGAGGACGCACGGACTGTTAAAAAATATGTAATAAGACAAAGAAAATAAATACAGTCCTTCAGCCCACTTGTTTGACAAAAAAGTGGATAGGATGTAGGATAGGAAGTGGATAGAATTTTATCCTAACTACCTCACTCCTACATCCTATTCTACATCCTACCCTATCTTAAATCCTATCATATCCTACATCCTATCATACATCCTTTACTATTCTACATCCTATCCTATCCTATCCTATCCTATCCTACATGTACATCATATCCTACATCCTATCCTATTCTACATCCTATCCACCTCGTTCTTCAGTCCATTTATTTTAATTTTTACGTACGTTATTAGCAGAAAAACATGTTTACATGTATCAGACTGTTTTATAAGGTAGAGCTAATGGATACCGAAAGAAATTTAAATTTTAAATTCCGCCCAAAATAGGGCACGTGAATTTAACAGCGGTGACATTTTTCAAGAAATCCATAAAATGGCACCCTCCTTGAGCGTTTTTACTGTCTTATTTCAACACGGAAATATTCTTTTTCTTCAATATTGTGAAAAGTGTTTCTTAGAAGCACATTTTACTGTGTGTTTGAAAAAAATTGTTGATATTCAGTATCTCTGACATTTTGACCTAAACTTAGATGATATTCGTAATTTTTGTGTAAAATCAAGAAAATTTTAAAATCATCTGTGAATTTGGTACCTACGGTGAAACTTCAGGAATATCAAGTTTTATACAAAGTATCGGATGTTAACAAAGAAAACTAAAATTAACATACTGTCCAATACCTATTTTTGTTAAATTTTACCATACTTGCTGTTACTTTTCAATGTTTTGAACTAGAAGAATAAGACATGAATACTTATCCTTTTCAGCAACTGTTCATCAAATTCAGCCACAAATTCATGGTCTAAGGAGTCAAGAGAGGAGCCTGAGTCTTGAGGCTGTGATTTATTTCCCCAGACAGAGCACCCCACCTTCCTTGATGTTGATTGAGTATGTAGCTAGCCTTGTTGATTGAAATATAATTTGCTTCTGCATCTTCCCTAATGAATGTGCTTTCACTTGAATCACTTATTATGTATCATCAGTATTCTGTACTCTCATACATTTTATGCAAACCTATTTTTTTCTTTTTTTTCTAACATGGCATGTCATAAAATTGACTACACATTTTTGTGTATATGAGCATATCATATAACTATATATTATAAATAAATATTAGCATGTATATGTCCTAAAATAATAATATTGGTCAACCTCATTCAATCTAGTAGGCCAAAATTGTTTGTCAAACTACCCCTCTCCCCTTCTGCATATGCAATGAGTTGGTGCACCATGCTTCTTTTATTGACCTCATTGCTTTAAATTACCTTGTCTAAGATCAATGAATGACCTTTGATTTGTTTACTTAATATTTTTCATGTCAGAAAAGATATTTAGATTTGCTCTTACCTATATACTGGTCATTAAATGTGATATTTATGTCTATAATTCTTCACTTTCATGATAAGAGCAATATACCTCAAGAGTTATCTGCCCCTTGACAACTTCAGATAAAATTCACATATCAAATGCTGTCTTTTACTCAGTCCTTGTAAATAGGATAGAACTAAAGATAAAGTGTCAAATATTTATTCTGTGAAATGCAATGAATGTTTGTAATACATTATTTGATATTTGTCATATTTTGACATGGGGGGTAGGGTGTTTGAACCCCCAACCACCAGTGTAGATGATAAGATGATTTGATGAGTGTTCCATGTTTACATCTTGTATACATATATCTTTTAACTTAATGGTCAGATGTCTCATGGAAATGAATTTTGTTCTCTCTATAGGAGATTTTCAATTTTTCACTTTTTTGGATATAACTTCTGAAGTTGTTGAATGGTAAAAGTCAGTGGGCATGAATAATCATGAAGGACACCAGTGGGAAATAATAGGTATAGATTTGAAAAAAAAAGTCAACCAGGGAGGGATCCAGGGGACTGAAATGGGGTCAGGGTTCAAATATAAGGATTTTTGGCTTGGTATGCTGGATTTGAAGCACTAGTTACCTTTTAAAATACACAATTGAGATAGAAATCACATTACATTATTTATATTATGAGTGTTACATTTATATGCAACCACATTTCATGAAATTCAAGGGGAATAACTCTTCTATATTAGCATAATATATCACCATATAACACTAATGTAAGCCCATTTTCATTTAGATATAGAGGGTTTTCTTCCTCATTCAGCCTATGTATTAAATGTAGGTTGTCTTAAATGAGTGATATATGATTGCCCTTGTCTCCTATAAGGTAGATAACTCTTCCAACAAAAAATAAAATTGAAATATTGAGCTTCTCTATGTTCGCAACTAGCCGTAAAGGGTTCTTCGACAAGTTTCGCATGCGATACTGTCCAATACCTATGTTTGTTAAATTTTACCATACTTGCTGTTACTTTTTAATGTTTTGAACTAGAAGAATAAGACATGAATACTTATCCCTTTTCAGCAACTGTCCATCAAATTCAGCCACAAATTCATAGTCTAAGGAGTCAAGAGAGGAGCCTGAGTCTTGAGGCTGTGATTTATTTTCCCAGACAGAGCACCCCACCTTCCTTGATGTTGATTGAGTATGTAGCTAGCCTTGTTGATTGAAATATAATTTGCTTCTGCATCTTCCCTAATGAATGTGCTTTCACTTGAATCACTTATTATGTATCATCAGTATTCTGTACTCTCATACATTTTATGCAAACCTATTTTTTTCTTTTTTTTCTAACATGGCATGTCATAAAATTGACTACACATTTTTGTGTATATGAGCATATCATATAACTATATATTATAAATAAATATTAGCATGTATATTGTCCTAAAATAATAATATTGGTCAACCTCATTCAATCTAGTAGGCCAAAATTGTTTGTCAAACTACCCCTCCCCCCTTCTGCATATGCAATGAGTTGGTGCACCATGCTTCTTTTATTGACCTCATTGCTTTAAATTACCTTGTCTAAGATCAATGAATGACCTTTGATTTGTTTACTTAATATTTTTCATGTCAGAAAAGATATTTAGATTTGCTCTTACCTATATACTGGTCATTAAATGTGATATTTATGTCTATAATTCTTCACTTTCATGATAAGAGCAATATACCTCAAGAGTTATCTGCCCCTTGACAACTTCAGATAAAATTCACATATCAAATGCTGTCTTTTACTCAGTCCTTGTAAATAGGATAGAACTAAAGATAAAGTGTCAAATATTTATTCTGTGAAATGCAATGAATGTTTGTAATACATTATTTGATATTTGTCATATTTTGACATGGGGGGTAGGGTGTTTGAACCCCCAACCACCAGTGTAGATGATAAGATGATTTGATGAGTGTTCCATGTTTACATCTTGTATACATATATCTTTTAACTTAATGGTCCGATGTCTCATGGAAATGAATTTTGTTCTCTCTATAGGGTAGAAACAACTAAAAGACTAAGATTTTCCACGTGACCAGTTTTGGATACACTGGGCGAAAAAACAGGTTTACGCAACTGCGTAAACTTGCGTAAACTTGATATTTTCAGGTTTCCACAAGTTTCTGCATTGCGTAAACTGGCAAATAGTTTCCGCAAGTTTACGCAATGTTTTCGCTGATGAAACTTGATAAATTTTCCTTGATAAAGTTTCCGCAATGTAAACTTGGAACAAATGGTTTACGCAGTTGCGGAATCCTGATGAAACCTGTTAAATTTCTTTCCATTTTATTTCAACAAGTTTCCGCAATGTAAACTTGGAACAAATGGTTTACGCAGTTGCGGAATCCTGATGAAACCTATTGAATATGTTTACGCAGCTGCGGAAACCTAATTAAACTTTTCAAATAGTTTACGCAGTTGCGGAAACTTGATATGTAACTACTTCTATAGTTTACGCAGTTGCGGAAACCTGATAAAGTTTTTATCATTAATTTCTTATTTTTTTATTTTTATTTCTTCATTAATTTATTTGTTTTATTAATTTATTTTATTTATCTATTTACTTTATTAATTAATTTCATTAATTAATTTATTTTATCAAGATATTTATTTTATTAATTAATTAATTGATTAATTAATTTATTTTATTAATTAAATTTATTTTATTAATTTATTCATTTTATTAATCAGTTAATCTATTTATTTTATGAATTTATTTATTTTATTAATTTATTTATTTTAATACTTTATTTATTTTATTAATTTATCTATTCTATCAATTTATTAAATTAATTAATTCATTTTGTTATAATTAATTTTTTTACCAATAAATTAATTTATTTTTATTAATTTAATTTAATTTATTAATTAATTTTCTCAATTTTATTTATTTTCTCAATTTCATTAATTTTATTATTTTATTTATTTTATCAATTGATTTATTTCATTAATTTATTTATTTTATTGATGGGTTTATTTAATTTGATTATTTCATTTTACTAATTAATTAATTAATTTTTTTTTTTTTTTGTTTATTCATTCATCTTATTAGTTTATTGATTTTATTATTTTATTAATTTTATTTCAATTTTTTAAATTCATTTATTTTATTAATTTATTTATTTTTATTAAATTATTTACTTTGTTAGTTAATTTATTTTATTACTTTTTTTCATTTATTTATTTTTTTTCATTTATTTATTTTTTTTTTCATTTATTTATTTTTTTCATTTATTTATTTTATTCACTTATTTATTAAATAAATTTATGTATTTATTAATTAATTTATTTTATTGATATATTTTTTAATTTATTTATTATTTTAACTTATTCTACTAATTTATTTATTATTAATTTATTAATTATCTTATTTATTTATCTATTTTTATTTATTTTTTATCTGTATACTTTCCTTGTTAATCATTTTCACTAATTCTATTTTCTTTATTAATTTGTTTATTTTCATCAATTTTTTTTTTATTTAATTATTTTATGATCTATTTACATGTGAATTTATTTAATTTACTTTGATTAATTACTTTTGAAAATCTACCTATTTTTTATTATTAAACTGAGATAACGTCATTGACTTGGTTTTCAAATACCTTGTCTCTTCATGAGTGCAGTAGATTTGATTGGCGTGATAATAGCGGCGTTCAGTGTATGACATAAAAACACAGTACGTAATCCTAATTATGCTAATGAGTTACCACTACATCACCCATACCTGTCAATCAATTATGCTAATGAGCTACTCCTACCTCACTTAGCTATTCCTGTCAATCAAATTTGAGGGATATAAAGGTCGTAGCAATGACCAATCGAATTCGATAAATATGGTAACTTTCAAAATTATAATGACAAAATTTTACCTGCCTATTACATAATCCAAAAACCTTCTCCGTCATATATTGATAAATTGTAAAACTTGTGCTTATGATTCCTCATTTTATTTATTTATTTATTTATTTATTTATTTATTTATTTATTTATTTATTTATTTATTTATTAATTTAATTATCTATCAATTTATTTATTTATTTATTTATCTATTCATTTATTTAAATATTTATATATGAAACGACTGGGTTTTATTTATTTATTTATTTATTTATTTATTTATTTATTTATTTATTTATTTATTTATTTATCTATTTATCTATTTAAATACAATAAAAACACTATATTAATGCATTTTTATAAGAAACGACTGTGTTTTATTTATTTATTTATTTATTTAAATAAAATAAAAACACTATATCATTGTATTTATATAAGAAACAACTGTGTTTTATTAATTAATTAAATAATTAATTAATTAATTAATCAATTTATTTATTTATTTATTTATTTATTTATTTATTTATTTATTTATTTATTTATTTATTTATTTAGATAGTTAGTTTATAATTTTCTAGACTAAGATGCATATTTTTTTAGGAAAATATACATTGAAAACTGTTTATTTACCATTATGGGTTATCAAAATATTCTCTCTCTCTCTCTGAATTTATTTTTAAAAAATCATTTTTATCAGCTGATTTTACTCTTGAATTCTTTTTGTCCATTTTTTTTCTTTTGTTAAATTGAAACATGTAAGTGTCCAGTTCTGTGCATAGAGGTATCCGGACATTTGAACATTTTGACAGTTTGACAAGTACACAATTACTGACCCGTGTAATTTGCAACCGCGTGTCAGTTGCTTTTACATCATAAAAGAAGCGATTTTATTCATCAATTCTTTTTGTCCGTTTTTTTTTTCTTTTGTTCCTTAAATTATTTATAATCAGCATATCATTTTTTTTATTTTCATTTTTTTTATTATCAATTATTTCATTTCATTTCATTTCATTTTATTTATTTTATTTATTTTATTTTATTTTATTTTATTTTATTTTATTTTATTTTATTTTATTTTATTTTATTTTATTTTATTTTATTTTATTTTATTTTATTTTATTTTTTATTTATTTATTTTTTATTCTATTTCATTTCATTTCATTTTATTTTAAGGTCTGCTTTGAAACATGTAAGTGTCCAGTTCTGTGCTTAGAGGTATCCAGACAATTGAACATTTTGACAGTTTGACAAGTACACAATCACTAACCCGTGTAATTTGCATCCGCATGTCAGTTACTTTTACATGAGAATACAAGACTATATATCGATATGTTCTAATAATAAGCGAGTGCCATTTTTTAAGAATTTCGTCGAGTTGTTCTACATGTATATATCCCACCCTTTCCCCTTTGTGTTGATAAATGGCCCCTAGCAAAATATCAAATGCAGATAAAAATGACTACTGAACTCTTTATATGATTTTCTTGTAGTTAAATGGATGGTTTCAATCCCGAGTGTCTTAAATTTATACCCTATAAACTCCCCCTCCCCCCCCCCCCCCCCCTTAAAAAAATTCAAATATTTTTTTATAAAGCTTAAAGAAGCATTAAAATTAATGAAGTCCAAAATCCTGTGACCTAAAAGGGTTCACGCTGCGTACCCATGGATATGAGAGTCGCACCGGGAGGGGGGGGGTTGTAGGGGCACTTTGACATCATGTCCAACTTGAAGATATTTGCGCGCCGTCATGACAGCATGTTTTGGATCGGCACCCCAGTGTGCATTTCCTCAAAACTTTTTTTTCTGTGAACTATCACAGGGAAAGATAAAGAAATAAATTAATTGAAGCTCAAAATAATTATGTATATTTGTAATCAACAATTATTTGTCAAACTTACAGTGATTTTTTTTTTTTTTTTTTTTGATCGCTCATGAACCTAAGGATCCGCTGCCGACATTAATATCTGCTCTAGCCTTACATTATGCTTAAGGAGAGATCGAGAGAGAATTGATAATCGATTACTTTGCTTTTCATGTTTGATCCTTCATGAATGCATGTACGATCGTCTGTACGCTTAAATATGAAAGGGGGATTGCAGATCTATCCGGGATCTCATTAATAAATTACCCCTAGGCCCATCCCCCGGCTCCCACCACCACACAAGAAGACAACTTGTATTTTTTAAAATGAAGTTATAAACACGAAAAAGTTCTGCCCTATTAATTTGTGACTTTCTGACGTATTGATGAAACACAAGACAAGTGGGACACTTCTCAGTCATAAATTAATCTCTTTCATAAATACAGTATATAAATACAATAATTAATTTAAACAGGACAATTCGTCGAAAAGAATTCATTGTCTTCTCACACAATTTTTTTATCAATTGAGCTTTGAAATGCCGATTGGGCCAGCTTCGCCCTCAATCATAAATACAATATGTGGGGTGGATATAGTTTTTCAAGTTTGGTCCAGTCCCTCCCGAGACTTCAAGTCTAGTCTATGAACGTAAATAATTCTACATATTTTGATTCTTTGATTCCAAGGGACAGGCCAACCAAGCCTTATTCTGGGCTTGCATCCCCCAAGAAAAAAAAAAAAAAAACAAAAAAAAAACAAAAAAAAAAAAAACAGAGAAAAAAATATATGTTTTAGTTTTAACATATTTTATTTCATAATAACATGAAATAGGATGGGGCAAAAATTATAACAACATTACATAAGTCCTCTCCTTATCATAAACAACATATAAATATCAAGATGGCAACTTAAAAAAATATGTAGATATACTATAGTGAAAAAAAAAAAAACAACGAAAAACGTCTATCCACGGCACAGACTCCAAATTTTCAAATAACCAGGTATATTTTGGTCCATTTACAGAAAAAACAAAAAACGGCAAAATTCGCCCCTTGATCCCCCAGCAAAAGTAAGGTTGATCCGCTACTGATACTCGATCAATATCAAGGGCGGATCCAGCGCCCCCCTTGCCGGGGGGGTCAAGGGGCGAATTTTGCCGATTGTGATTGAAAATGGGCCAAAATATACCTGTTTTTGGAAAGTTTGGGGTCAGTGCCGGGGGGGGGGGCGGGCGCCCCCTCCGCACCCCCCTGAATCCGCCACTGAATATTGTCTGGATCTCCGAGCTGGAAACACAAAATCACCTGCTAATCACTAATCACCTCTAGGCCTAGTGTTATTTTCTTTTCGAGGTTTAAAATGAAAATATTCATTATGGCAAAATATATGTTTATGAAATAAAAAAAACAGAACAATCAAAAAAAAAAAAAAAAAAGAAAGAAAGAAAGAAAAGAAAAAGGAAAGAAAAGAAAGAAAAGAGAGAGTGAAAAAACGCCGAAAAATACAGCGGGCTCTGTGTTCGCGCTAGCACAATTTCAAATCAAATATTGACCAATCAGAGGCGAGCATTTTATTTGTATACAGAGGAAACTCAGAAGCGGGTTGAAAGTTGTTTTCCCAAGAAGAAACTAAGGAAAACATGTTTATTTGGGTAATCCCATGGCGATAAATGGTAAGATGCATTTCTTAGTCATTAATATTTACTTTTTAACGTGCATTTCCCAAAATAAAGACGCCGGCTTGGTCAGTTCGACCCACGCGCCGATTTTTCTTGTTCTTGCTTTTATTTTACGGCGATCCTGTGGACTATTTGAATCACTTTTTATATATTTAGACATATTTGTATCATTACTTCCTCCTAAAAAGGAACATGTACCAGGTAAAATCTTTGTTTACTTTGTTGCAAGCTACCCCCCCCCCCCCCCCCTTCCCTTTCGGCCTTTGCCATGGGAAGGATTGGGTAAATTTAAAGATACATGTTCTTCAGGGCGTCAGGATTTTTCATATTGATGTCTTTTCTAGTGTTGTAATGATAGTCGCTGAATCTTGAAAAGTGCTGACTATCGATAATGATTTCGAAAATCGATTGTCGCTGTTGAAGTTACACGAAATGATCTCAGTGCGAAAAGTCTTTGCTATAATTCAAAACTAAAAACTAGACGCGATCGCTTTTGCAAAGTTACCGGTTGAGGAGGAGAAGATTTATCCATATCCCGGCAGTACTAAGTCCGCAGCATGGGACTGTTTTGGCTTTAATAGAAAGAAAAAGGAAGGCCCTCCTTCTATCATGTCTAAAGCAAACCTCGAGATAAATACCTTTATTTGCAAGATCTACTTGCATACATACGCCCTGAGTATTCTCCTTCTGAAGATACAAAACATATAACAATTTTAAAGTAAAAAAAGTCTGATTCTGAATCTGATATCGATGTACTCCTCCAATAGTTTCCGATAATCATGATAATTGATAGTAAATTTTTTTCTGATTTTACAACACTTGTCTTTTCGTATTCAGTTATTTGTAGTTTTCGTTCCAATTATCAGGATTTTTCATACCAATAGATGATTTTCCAATAAACTCGTGAGACAGTCAAACACCCAGGGACAGGGCTCGAAATTCGCGGTCGTCCGATCGTCAAAAACAACCTACTTACCTGTGGGACGACCTAGAATTGAGACCAATTCGTCCGACTGACGACCTATTTTCAGACATACAATGTATGCTTTCCTCGATGAAATAATGAATAAAAAGTTTAAATCATCTTTGCTTTAAGTCAGAATCAGAAAAACTAGGAGTTTTCAGATAGCAGACTTCATGATCGATTTAAAGTTTCCGTATGACAGTCCGTTATCAGCCCGAATTTTATAATACGGTTGTAGATTTTCTGCATGTTAAATCATTTTTTTAACAGTGAAGTTGATATTTATACAAGGTATTGAACAACCTAAAAAGAAAACAAAAAGGGACTATGAAAGTCATAGGAATTAAACCAAGGTCGCTCAAAGAGACTGGAAACGAATCGGCCTTGGCTGGAGTTTAGGGACAATGAAGGTGATGCGCCCTCAATGTCAATGATTTGTAAATTATGCACAGAGAGTGGCAAAGTAAAACTTAAAGCAAAGTTTGTCAAACGATGTAAATCATTGAGATTGGAATCTGTAAAGATTCACGAGTCCTCTAGCTGAGGCACACAAGCATGATGAGGTAAATGAGGAATTTGTTGAAAAAGAAATGGAATTTATGTAAAATGTTCAAATAAGCGGTAATAAAGAATGACAGCTTAGTTTTTCAGTTCAATGATTTCGGGCAAGTAAAAATGGTTTCGGGCAATCTGATATTCAAAGCAGGTTGCCCGAATGACAACCAAAGATTTTCACGAGTTTCAAGGCCTGCAGGGATGCAAATAAGCACTCGCCCGCTCGCCAATGCGACTAAAAATTCAGTGTGGACTACCAAAAATGTTTTTCTTATTGCCCACTTGGCGACCGTAAAATTCCAATCTTTATTATTTTCTTGTATCAAAGTTGCCGTAACTAACGTTTGGAAACAAAAACTCATGGGCATTTGTCAAATTTTCGGTTCGCTTTCTCGCGGAAAATGAATAGATCTCTCTTTTTCCTTGTAAAGACGTACTGTAATTTTAGATCAGTACAAATGTATATACCAAAACTAACTAATGTTTCCAAAAGCACACAAAGTCACTGTCTGGAGACCGACTGACGTGTACGTAATATGTTTATAAATGGATTTACCTGTATTTATTGATTTATTTAAAGGTACTTGTACTTGAAATAAACTCGACATGTACACTGTACAAGGAGAGAAGGGGGTTTGGGATGTAGATTTAGATACATTTTGATGTGGGCTAATCGTTTTGATGTAGGCGCCTAAATTTATTGACTTATGAGCCCGTTTGGCCCCTGAAAATTTCAACAAATTTTCATCCCTGACACCATCGTCGGAAACCCACGTTCGGTCACGCAAGCTCTCCCGTGGGTCATATCAGCAGAATTTTCGCTGGATAGCATTACAAAAATCTAATGCGATTACTTGTCAGTGAATTAGCCATTTAAAGCCACTATGTAAGCAATATTGTTTTGTAACTCCTAAAATTAACAAATATTAATCACTGTCAACATTATTTAGGGCATCTTCTGTTGATGGAAAAATAAAAAAGATGATATTTTGCTATCGATAGCAAATTAACAGACAAGTACTTGCATTAGATTTTTGTAATGCTATCCAGCGAAAATTCTGTCGTTATGACCCACGGGAGGTGAGCTTGAGTGACCAAGCGTGGGTTTCCGACAATGGTCAAACAACACCAGACATAAGTACGAAAGATCCCACTATCAAATTTTGAGGAGCTCAAGTAAATCAGCTCTACATAGCAGAAACATAATCTTTTTTTTTCTGCAATATGTACGAAGGATCTCAGTAACAGGTACGAAAGATTCCGTACGAAAAATCTCGGTACAAACAGGAATAGGTACAAACATGACGAAAGATCCTGGAACCATTCTTCAGGGGCGGATACAGGATATGATTTGAGTTGGGGGGGGGGGTGAAAAACAGATAGGGTCTTTAGGGCCACCTAGCATTTTCATAGCTGCAAACCAATGTCAGATTTAAAAAGAAATTGTTCATGATTTTATTTCTTAGCTTTTTTAAGTATTATAGGTAGGGCTCGGCCGATCCCATGATGGGTTGATCCAATGGATATTGCAATATCAATCTCTTCAAAACAAGCGTACATAATTTGCTCCCCTTATTGGATCTCAAATCAAAAATTTTATATTTCCCACAATTCTCTGAGCGCCATCTAGCATGTCGAGTGAGCATTCAAAATTTATGTCTCTTGAGAGTTTGTCATCACTAGCCAATTAATCAGCACACATATTTTGATAGTTTTCATTCGATTGTGCTACATAATCAAGTAACTGACATATCTATGAAACATAAGAAGGTATTGCTAAATATTTTACGCCAGCGTCTTCGGCAGATTTCTGTGGGCGTGTCCGTTTTATTTTCGAACCTTCACTTCGTATGCTAATCAGGACACTTAAGGTCGATTCTCATTGGTCCAGTGGTTTTGTACATTTGTCTTGAGAAGATGCATGATATCTTACCCTTCCTTATCATAATAAGTGTTGTTTTGAATATTTTGATGTGTCAGCACTTCAGAGAATGACTATTCATCACCAATTGCTTGAATAAATCGCGTCATAATTTTTTTCAATAACAAGGGGCGTATCTTTATTCAAGAACACAAACAGTTAGCATGGCTAGTTCCGAAGAGTCCAATGGGGTTGTAGTTCAATGTGTTCAAGGAGGGAGATAACTCTAGCCAATTTGGAGGAAATATTGTTATGTGGGAACATTCAGACTGATTATATAAAAAATTTAGATCTGAAACATTGAAATTTAATTTTGGATTCCTCTTTGTAGCGTTGATGGATCTCCACCTTACTACATGTACACGATGATACTCAGTGGTCACTGGTATGTTGGACTTTTGGCTTCTAAAAGGATGCCCTTTCTGTAAAAGATGCTGCACAATATACATGAAGGATGGTATGCCAATATTATTTTTTTCAATTGGTAAACAGATTCTTTTTTTCTGTGTACATGAGATTTGTATATACATGTATGTGTCTCAGTCTGTCATACAAAATTGATGTCAAAACACAATTATACAATCCCTCCCCCTTGTGACATGATAAAATGCAATATACAACCAATATTTTCAATATTATACTTTTCAATGAATCATAAAAATCAGTCTGTTCTTTGAAATCTACACTTATATGCACACCAACTTAATAAGTACTTATAGATTCAGGTAGGTCTAATCTTTCTAGAATGTGACAAAGTATTTAAGCTTGAAATCTGATTTTATTTACATTTTACAGGTCATCATTTTGCTGTCACTAGGTAGAGGATGACTGGCATGAACCTTTGCCATGTTTGCAATGAAAATGTTATCTAGTTTAAGATAGCAGTAAGTACATTACAGTACGTACATGATACTTTGATGGGTTTTCGTAAGGGCTGTCACGGTTAACTGAAAATTCGGTTACCCTCGGTTCATGCTTGGTCGGTTCGATTTGAATCGTACTTTACATGTAGAGTTTGCTTTTGGTCTGTCTGTATGTCTGTCTGTTTGTCCGCAAAAACTTTAACCTTAGGCATAACTTTTGAATGGTAAGTGATAGGGTTTTCATATTTCACATGTGCATTTCTTGTGGCAAGACCTTTCCATGGATACCAAAATTTTTGACCTTGTGACCTTGACCTTTGAGTTTGACCTACTTTTGAAAAACTTTAACCTTGGGTGTAACTTTTGAATGTTAAGTGATAGGGCTTTCATATTTCACATGTGTATTCCTTGTGACAAGACCTTTCCATGGATACCAAAATTTTTGACCTTGTGACCTTGGAGTTTGACCTACTTTTGAAAAACTTTAACCTTGGGCATAGCTTTTGAATGGTAAGTGATAGGGCTTTCATATTTCACATATGAATTCCGTGTGGCAAGACTTTTCCATGGATACTTAATTTGACCTTGTGACCTTTACCTCAAATGTGAAACTACTTTTCATCAGTTTTACTGACAAAGATGCCAACTGGGGCATTCGTGTTTCACAAACACAGGTTTTATTTATTTTTTTTTTTTTTTGGTTATACATGTATCAAGTTATAGTTAATAAATAACAATTAGGGCTCACGATATGATATGTTTTGCAACATTTACTCACGATATGATTCGAATCACGATACAACATTTTTAGCTCGCTGGGACGAAAAAGTCCGGAGAGCTAATGCCATACCCTCATTGTGGTCATTATATCTAGATATAAGATATGAAGGTATTTCTGTAATTCGTCAGATATTTTATTAAAACAACAACAAGGCCGGGTAAGCACAGTGGTAGCGCGCTCGCTTCTCACCTCTAAGGTCCCGGGTTCGAATCCCAGATTCGGCGAAGGGTCTTATGTGGGAGGGTAGGTGGTCCCCCACCCAGGCCTCAGTAGGAGGTTTTTCTCCGGGTACTCCGGTTTCCTCCTGCTCCTTGGACCCCCTCACGCCAACATCTGAGCCAACGTGAGACATTAATATAAGTTGTGTAACTTGTTTGTTAAACGTTGTAAAATAAATAAAGTTTAGTTTAAAAAAAAACAACAATAAATTAAGATCATACATAATTTAAATGATTCGAGAAGTATGGTATTGACTAGAAAAAACAAAAACAAAACTCAGAGATAATCTTTGATGGCTCGGCGTCGAGCATCACCATGTTGATTTTTTAAAGATAAAACTAAATGCCGAAAACGAGCCATAAGTCAACCATACGGCCTCTTCTTGTATTGTGTATCGAACCGTCATCAAGAACCGCGGTGAATCAATAACCACGGTGAATCGAGAACCGTGGTGAATCATCACAGCCCTAATAACAATGAACACTCTATATCCACAAATTTTCGGCCACTTGGCCTTTATCAAGTGGAAAAGCACGAACATAAAAGAATTCTACGTAATATCCATAACTGCTGTAACTGAAAGATAATTGTTTTCAAATTATTCATAGTCTTTGATCTACTGTCCTGTTCACTAAATCCAGAGCACCCTGTTTTGGCGATTCTCTCTGAAGTATAATGTTGTCAACTTAAAAATTGATATCCAGTCTATCAAACTCTTTTAGTTTAACAGAAAATGCCTCCTTTTTGGTTGTGCATTGCTTAGTTAAAAAATACGACGGAAAATATAATGTCTATGTGAGTTTTCTTTAGTAAAAACGACTAAAATGCATGATGCCGGACACCATGACGTCAATGTTTACCATTGTTTGTACAGAGAACAATATGGTGGCAGGCTGAAATTAACATGGGAATTTCCCATAGACATTTTATTTTTCGTATGGCAGGTTAAATACAGTGGAAAAGGTGAGTTCATGCACATTTTCTGTTACGACTAAAGGAGTTCAATCTACGGAGACAATAAATATTTGGAACATTCCTAAGACGGCTGAGAAAATATACAAAACAGGGTGCTCTGTATTTAATGAACAGGACAGTAGATATGTACCTTGTATTTTGTTTGAACCCCTGACCCCCAGGGTCTTGGAAAATGGGTGTGGTCATTTTCCCCTATATAAGGCGATGTAAAATAAATTCTATGTTTCTCAGATAATTGGGTCTTAAAAAAGTGGCAAGGTAGGTAGGGTTTTTTATTTTTTGTTTTGTTTTTCCATCAAGAGTACTCTTATTATTCATGTAAGGCTAAAAATCGTATCCCCTGTCTAACCCCCCCCCCCCCCATTATTCGTGTAAGGCAAAAAATCTTATGCTGCCCCCCTCCCCCCCCCCCTTTTTCCTTCATAGAAAATATACTGCCCCTTTCTCCCCCCCCCTGTTTTTCTTCATAGAAAACTGTCTTTGAACTGTTAGTCAAAATAATGGTACATGTAGCTCATCTGTCTGAATGGAAGAAGCTTAAATAGATACAAAATTTAATATACGAAGTATGACGTGTTTTTAGTAGAATCGCGGAAGAGACTCGACGGGTGTTATTTGCTCACACCTTGTTTAAACCCAGTTCAAATTAAATACATCTCCTCACTTCCTCCGATGGATCCGTTCATATGGTCAAAAATTTGTCAAGTTTGGATGAAGCGGAATCTTTAGAAATGGAATGAAACGTTCAGCATTAACCACGGTCTAGTAAAATAATGTACACGGCCCGGGTACAATATACATTCTTTTGTTCATAGATTTAAGGATTTAACTACGTTTCTCTTACGCTCGTCGGCAGTCCTTGCTTATACTTTTTACAACGTGAACGTCATTATTAATAGATTCGGAAGTATTACAATGGACACTTACTATTGTCGGCATGGGTATTAACATATGCTGTAGAAATTAATAAAGAAAACTAAACGAACGTTTTAATACATGTAATACTCGGTGTATTAAACACACGAATAGCCGGCCGTCCAAGTGTCCACGACACGTGTCGGCACATTGTTAGTATATCCTATACAATAGTCTTTACCCGTAACGTAAATACGGAACGCGCCGTGAATGATACAGACTTTTTAAAGTATTTATTCATCGGGTACTGTTTAGACGATTTTACAGGACAATATACGTTCAATGAAATAAATGGATATTTTGTTTTTAATCGAGGATGAGACACAGCGGATATTTTTTTCTGTAGTTGCAATAAAAAAGTCTCGTCGGCGGCAAATTATAGCGCACGGCGGTGTCGGAGATACATAAATTTTATTTTACATGGCCTAACTCTATGAGCACCAAACTCTATGAGCACCAATTCTCAGAGAGTATAATTAGTAGAGACTAGAGAGTAATTCTTTTCCATTACATCAATCATTTTCTGGTCTTGTATTTTGTTTTAGACCCTGATCCCCAGGGTTCTGGAAAATGGGTATCACTTAGATTTATTTAAGCAAACAACCAGGAGAGCTTCAGTCTCATCAGAGAATTCTGGTATTTAATGATTATTGTTCTCTTGTATTGTTGCATGTATTTATAAATTGTTACTTTGCATTTATTTTCAGCATCTAAAGAAGATTCATGAGCTGATGCAGTTAATTCAGGGAAATTTAACCTCAGCACAATTTTTGTGGCTAGCAGACCAATATCATCAATAGTGACAAACTTTTGAAATGGTTACAAATTTGTAACATAATGACATTATGTGGATTTTTTACTTAAATCAATTTTCAACACATGCATAATATAATCAATGTTGTTAAGGGACATATATAACATGTAAACAGAATTTAAGGAATTATATCTTGATTAATAGGAATTACCCGGTCTGTTGTCCATCTATCATACAATCAAAAAAATTATGTTTTATAACTTTTAATCCCAATCATAAATTTAGATAATACATGTATAGTCACAAAGTTGATGCCCAGAACCCAAGGATGTGTCATGTTCATATCTGGAAGGCCAAATTGAAGAGAAATGTTGAAATCTTGTCTCATTACTCTCTCACTGATACCAAAATTTTGGCCTTGACTTTAGAGTTTGACCACCTTCTTTTTAAAACTAACCTCATAAACCTTGGACATAACTTTTGAATGATAAGTAACAGGGCTTTCATAGTTCATTTGACAGTGTATTTCTAGTGATAAGACCATTCTAAAAATTCCTAGTGATACCAATTGTCTTGACCTAGTGACCTTTGCCTGGAAGTTTTGCATTCTTTTCAGACTACAGCTATTATTGTAGATGACAGAAGTACATTAATGTTTCATAAACATATATTGTTTTTCCTCTTCATGATTTTTCAAATTATGTCCAAGAATAGTGTCTTTTATTTTACTCATATTTTGAAAATAGTTTTCACATCTAGACTAAATGGAAAAATAGGAAATGCTGTTAGGCTACTCTTTTCCTTTGTATGTGTTTCTTGCTACATTTTGATATATAAATTTATTACATGATTATTAATATAAAAATTAAATACTTGTTTCATTCTACATTATTTGGTCTTTTTTCAGTAACATAAAGCAATGTAGATGAAAAATAATTTGCTGATATCTATTCTTGCTATTTGGGGATGCATTGAAAACTCTTTAACATTTGAATTTCTACATCAGTACATGGTTTTCAAAACCTTCTGCTGGTTTATTCTGTAATCACACTTGAAGCATTAGTGCCTCGCAATTTACACACTATGTAAACTATAGAACATCAAGGTTACAAATAGTTTACGCTAGTTTCAACAAGATTACAAATTTGGAAACTTTTATACACATGGTTTCCAAATGGTTTACGCAAGTCTAAACATGATATTGTAAGATTCCAAATGGTTTACGCAAGTCTGAACTTGATTTTGTAAGATTCCAAATGGTTTACGCAAGGCTGAACTTGATATTGTAAGATTCCAAATGGTTTACGCAAGACTCAAGTAAGATTCCAAATGGTTTACACAAGTCTGTACTTGATATTGTAAGATTCCAAATGGTTTACGCAAGTCTGAACTTGATATTGTAAGATTCCAAATGGTTTACGCAACACTGAACTTGATATTGTAAGATTCCAAATGGTTTACGCAAGACTCGAGTAAGATTCCAAATGGTTTACGCAAGACTGAACTTGATATAGTAAGATTCCAAATGGTTTACACACTGCATAAACCAGTGTTTATTCAGATTCCAAATGGTTTACGCTAGTTTCAACAAGATTACACATTTGAAAACTTTTATAACATCAGTTTCTATATGGTTTACGCTAGCCTGAACTTGATATTGAAAGATTCCAAATGGTTTACGCAATGCGTACACTTGTGTTGATTCAGATTCCAAATAGTTTACGCATGTTTCCATATGGTTTACGCAAGCAGAACCTTTATATCATAAAATGGCAATCAAGTTTACGCAAGGTAAAATATGCGTAAACTATCTGGAATCCTGAAGTTTCAATTGATTACGCAAGTTGGTGCCTTTAAGTTTCAGTTGCGGAAACTTGATGGAAATTTCAAGATTACGCTTGTGTAAACCATTTGGAATTTGAGCGGGTAGTCGGGTTACGCAAAGCGTAAACTTGAGTTTCAGCGACGGAATCCTTGCGTAAACTATATGGAAACTTCAGGTTTCCGCAAAGTTTCCATATAGTTTACGCATTGCGTAAACTTGTTTTTTCACCCAGTGATACCCAAGCTCCAGCCGCATAGTGAAGATTCTCTGGAAGCTGATTGGATAATAATGATGGATGGTCATATCAGATAAAAGTACATGAACTTGACTCTTTATGCACACCAAAAATTTTCTTTTAAATATTGAAGATATATTTTTAAAATAAATAATATAATTGACCATTGGCTTGGAAATTAATATGTCAATTTTGTGCAGTCCTGACACTAGTTGTAAACATCTCAAATTTGAGGTGAGAATATCAACGGGAACAGGTATATTTCTTCTTGGTTTCTGAAAGGTCTATGAATGCTCTTTCAAATGACATATAGATTATACAGAAAATTAATCTGCAACAGATAGTTAATTTTGGAAAGGTTAACATTGTCGCCTATGGAAAACTATTTAGTTGTTTCTACTCTATAGGAGATTTTCAATTTTTCACTTTTTTGGATATAACTTCTGAAGTTGTTGAATGGTAAAAGTCAGTGGGCATGAATAATCATGAAGGACACCAGTGGGAAATAATAGGTATAGATTTGAAAAAAAAGTCAACCAGGGAGGGATCCAGGGGACTGAAATGGGGTCAGGGTTCAAATATAAGGATTTTTGGCTTGGTATGCTGGATTTGAAGCACTAGTTACCTTTTAAAATACACAATTGAGATAGAAATCACATTACATTATTTATATTATGAGTGTTACATTTATATGCAACCACATTTCATGAAATTCAAGGGGAATAACTCTTCTATATTAGCATAATATATCACCATATAACACTAATGTAAGCCCATTTTCATTTAGATATAGAGGGTTTTCTTCCTCATTCAGCCTATGTATTAAATGTAGGTTGTCTTAAATGAGTGATATATGATTGCCCTTGTCTCCTATAAGGTAGATAACTCTTCCAACAAAAAATAAAATTGAAATATTGAGCTTCTCTATGTTCGCAACTAGCCGTAAAGGGTTCTTCGACAAGTTTCGCATGCGATACTCAGGCCCCCTTACGAAATCTTCCTCACCAAAATCTCATGAGAAATTTAGGGTAGAATCTCACCTCAGATTTCTCATGTGCATTTTAACATGCAAATTAGGTGAAATTCCTCACGTGAGAAATTTTTCTCACCAAAAATCTCATGTGGAATATTTTCCTCACGTGAGGAATTAAGGTAGGTTCTATAAATATTTTCTCACGTGAGTCTCATGTGAGAAATTTTCCTATTTACAGTATCATCAAATCTCACATTTAACTACAGATGTAACACATACATTGTGCCAAGAAATACACATGAATATAAATTTGAATAAGAATATTAGCTTGTAAATCTTTATAGGCACAACAAGATGAATTATAATACTTACTGCACAAATTTAGTATAAGTTCTAACAGTTTTCATACTTTCTTGATAATTCTTACTCAAAAATTTAAAAGATTGTGCATTCACTGGCATATTGTAAATAAATAAAATGTTTAATGATTTACTATTAATAAATCAAATTAAAGATGAAAAAATGCAAACACTTGACTTAAATTTACATTGCTATTTGAATAGAAGGGAATTCAATATATGTACTTTGAATTTACATTTTAATGACAATTCAAACTAATTTGTAACAACAGAGGACATTCAGAGTAATTCAGATCAGAAAATGAAAATAAAAGCTATTAGTTTTGAACTTATCCAAGATGTGGAAAACAGACTAACCTGAATATGTGAGCTGTGCCTATATCAATTCTTCTATAAGGTACAAATGTACTCATGTTAATTCACAAACTTCTTCAGCCTTTTAATGTTGGAGCCAAATTCAATTTACTTTGAAAAATATACAAGTCTTTGATTGGATATTCATGTCATGTGACAATTGGTTGTTCCTTTTCTCACATGAGATCTCAGGTGAGGAAACAGTACTTTGAAACTTTATAACTCTGGACAGTATAGTTAGTGCACAAATATATCTAAGATCTAATTCCTCACGTGAGTCTCATGTGAGGAATTCAGTTTTGCTTAAGAGCTGAAGCAAATTGTAAATCCAAATATCAAAATCTCATGAGAGAGGAAAAATCTAACGTGAGAAAACAAAATCACATGTGGAATTGTGTTAGCTTTTACAATTCTTACAAGACCTAACTTGCTGCACATGTGAGATTTTGAAATCTCACCTATTTGCATACAGATCTAACCAGTTTCTTATAAGTTTCTTATGAGATTCTCATGAGAAAATGTTAGTTTTTTTGGTACGGGTGTCCAATACCTATGTTTGTTAAATTTTACCATACTTGCTGTTACTTTTTAATGTTTTGAACTAGAAGAATAAGACATGAATACTTATCCCTTTTCAGCAACTGTCCATCAAATTCAGCCACAAATTCATAGTCTAAGGAGTCAAGAGAGGAGCCTGAGTCTTGAGGCTGTGATTTATTTCCCCAGACAGAGCACCCCACCTTCCTTGATGTTGATTGAGTATGTAGCTAGCCTTGTTGATTGAAATATAATTTGCTTCTGCATCTTCCCTAATGAATGTGCTTTCACTTGAATCACTTATTATGTATCATCAGTATTCTGTACTCTCATACATTTTATGCAAACCTATTTTTTTCTTTTTTTTCTAACATGGCATGTCATAAAATTGACTACACATTTTTGTGTATATGAGCATATCATATAACTATATATTATAAATAAATATTAGCATGTATATTGTCCTAAAATAATAATATTGGTCAACCTCATTCAATCTAGTAGGCCAAAATTGTTTGTCAAACTACCCCTCCCCCCTTCTGCATATGCAATGAGTTGGTGCACCATGCTTCTTTTATTGACCTCATTGCTTTAAATTACCTTGTCTAAGATCAATGAATGACCTTTGATTTGTTTACTTAATATTTTTCATGTCAGAAAAGATATTTAGATTTGCTCTTACCTATATACTGGTCATTAAATGTGATATTTATGTCTATAATTCTTCACTTTCATGATAAGAGCAATATACCTCAAGAGTTATCTGCCCCTTGACAACTTCAGATAAAATTCACATATCAAATGCTGTCTTTTACTCAGTCCTTGTAAATAGGATAGAACTAAAGATAAAGTGTCAAATATTTATTCTGTGAAATGCAATGAATGTTTGTAATACATTATTTGATATTTGTCATATTTTGACATGGGGGGTAGGGTGTTTGAACCCCCAACCACCAGTGTAGATGATAAGATGATTTGATGAGTGTTCCATGTTTACATCTTGTATACATATATCTTTTAACTTAATGGTCCGATGTCTCATGGAAATGAATTTTGTTCTCTCTATAGGGTAGAAACAACTAAAAGACTAAGATTTTCCACGTGACCAGTTTTGGATACCCAAGCTCCAGCCGCATAGTGAAGATTCTCTGGAAGCTGATTGGATAATAATGATGGATGGTCATATCAGATAAAAGTACATGAACTTGACTCTTTATGCACACCAAAAATTTTCTTTTAAATATTGAAGATATATTTTTAAAATAAATAATATAATTGACCATTGGCTTGGAAATTAATATGTCAATTTTGTGCAGTCCTGACACTAGTTGTAAACATCTCAAATTTGAGGTGAGAATATCAACGGGAACAGGTATATTTCTTCTTGGTTTCTGAAAGGTCTATGAATGCTCTTTCAAATGACATATAGATTATACAGAAAATTAATCTGCAACAGATAGTTAATTTTGGAAAGGTTAACATTGTCGCCTATGGAAAACTATTTAGTTGTTTCTACTCTATAGGAGATTTTCAATTTTTCACTTTTTTGGATATAACTTCTGAAGTTGTTGAATGGTAAAAGTCAGTGGGCATGAATAATCATGAAGGACACCAGTGGGAAATAATAGGTATAGATTTGAAAAAAAAGTCAACCAGGGAGGGATCCAGGGGACTGAAATGGGGTCAGGGTTCAAATATAAGGATTTTTGGCTTGGTATGCTGGATTTGAAGCACTAGTTACCTTTTAAAATACACAATTGAGATAGAAATCACATTACATTATTTATATTATGAGTGTTACATTTATATGCAACCACATTTCATGAAATTCAAGGGGAATAACTCTTCTATATTAGCATAATATATCACCATATAACACTAATGTAAGCCCATTTTCATTTAGATATAGAGGGTTTTCTTCCTCATTCAGCCTATGTATTAAATGTAGGTTGTCTTAAATGAGTGATATATGATTGCCCTTGTCTCCTATAAGGTAGATAACTCTTCCAACAAAAAATAAAATTGAAATATTGAGCTTCTCTATGTTCGCAACTAGCCGTAAAGGGTTCTTCGACAAGTTTCGCATGCGATACTCAGGCCCCCTTACGAAATCTTCCTCACCAAAATCTCATGAGAAATTTAGGGTAGAATCTCACCTCAGATTTCTCATGTGCATTTTAACATGCAAATTAGGTGAAATTCCTCACGTGAGAAATTTTTCTCACCAAAAATCTCATGTGGAATATTTTCCTCACGTGAGGAATTAAGGTAGGTTCTATAAATATTTTCTCACGTGAGTCTCATGTGAGAAATTTTCCTATTTACAGTATCATCAAATCTCACATTTAACTACAGATGTAACACATACATTGTGCCAAGAAATACACATGAATATAAATTTGAATAAGAATATTAGCTTGTAAATCTTTATAGGCACAACAAGATGAATTATAATACTTACTGCACAAATTTAGTATAAGTTCTAACAGTTTTCATACTTTCTTGATAATTCTTACTCAAAAATTTAAAAGATTGTGCATTCACTGGCATATTGTAAATAAATAAAATGTTTAATGATTTACTATTAATAAATCAAATTAAAGATGAAAAAATGCAAACACTTGACTTAAATTTACATTGCTATTTGAATAGAAGGGAATTCAATATATGTACTTTGAATTTACATTTTAATGACAATTCAAACTAATTTGTAACAACAGAGGACATTCAGAGTAATTCAGATCAGAAAATGAAAATAAAAGCTATTAGTTTTGAACTTATCCAAGATGTGGAAAACAGACTAACCTGAATATGTGAGCTGTGCCTATATCAATTCTTCTATAAGGTACAAATGTACTCATGTTAATTCACAAACTTCTTCAGCCTTTTAATGTTGGAGCCAAATTCAATTTACTTTGAAAAATATACAAGTCTTTGATTGGATATTCATGTCATGTGACAATTGGTTGTTCCTTTTCTCACATGAGATCTCAGGTGAGGAAACAGTACTTTGAAACTTTATAACTCTGGACAGTATAGTTAGTGCACAAATATATCTAAGATCTAATTCCTCACGTGAGTCTCATGTGAGGAATTCAGTTTTGCTTAAGAGCTGAAGCAAATTGTAAATCCAAATATCAAAATCTCATGAGAGAGGAAAAATCTAACGTGAGAAAACAAAATCACATGTGGAATTGTGTTAGCTTTTACAATTCTTACAAGACCTAACTTGCTGCACATGTGAGATTTTGAAATCTCACCTATTTGCATACAGATCTAACCAGTTTCTTATAAGTTTCTTATGAGATTCTCATGAGAAAATGTTAGTTTTTTTGGTACGGGTGTCCAATACCTATGTTTGTTAAATTTTACCATACTTGCTGTTACTTTTTAATGTTTTGAACTAGAAGAATAAGACATGAATACTTATCCCTTTTCAGCAACTGTCCATCAAATTCAGCCACAAATTCATAGTCTAAGGAGTCAAGAGAGGAGCCTGAGTCTTGAGGCTGTGATTTATTTCCCCAGACAGAGCACCCCACCTTCCTTGATGTTGATTGAGTATGTAGCTAGCCTTGTTGATTGAAATATAATTTGCTTCTGCATCTTCCCTAATGAATGTGCTTTCACTTGAATCACTTATTATGTATCATCAGTATTCTGTACTCTCATACATTTTATGCAAACCTATTTTTTTCTTTTTTTTCTAACATGGCATGTCATAAAATTGACTACACATTTTTGTGTATATGAGCATATCATATAACTATATATTATAAATAAATATTAGCATGTATATTGTCCTAAAATAATAATATTGGTCAACCTCATTCAATCTAGTAGGCCAAAATTGTTTGTCAAACTACCCCTCCCCCCTTCTGCATATGCAATGAGTTGGTGCACCATGCTTCTTTTATTGACCTCATTGCTTTAAATTACCTTGTCTAAGATCAATGAATGACCTTTGATTTGTTTACTTAATATTTTTCATGTCAGAAAAGATATTTAGATTTGCTCTTACCTATATACTGGTCATTAAATGTGATATTTATGTCTATAATTCTTCACTTTCATGATAAGAGCAATATACCTCAAGAGTTATCTGCCCCTTGACAACTTCAGATAAAATTCACATATCAAATGCTGTCTTTTACTCAGTCCTTGTAAATAGGATAGAACTAAAGATAAAGTGTCAAATATTTATTCTGTGAAATGCAATGAATGTTTGTAATACATTATTTGATATTTGTCATATTTTGACATGGGGGGTAGGGTGTTTGAACCCCCAACCACCAGTGTAGATGATAAGATGATTTGATGAGTGTTCCATGTTTACATCTTGTATACATATATCTTTTAACTTAATGGTCCGATGTCTCATGGAAATGAATTTTGTTCTCTCTATAGGAGATTTTCAATTTTTCACTTTTTTGGATATAACTTCTGAAGTTGTTGAATGGTAAAAGTCAGTGGGCATGAATAATCATGAAGGACACCAGTGGGAAATAATAGGTATAGATTTGAAAAAAAAAGTCAACCAGGGAGGGATCCAGGGGACTGAAATGGGGTCAGGGTTCAAATATAAGGATTTTTGGCTTGGTATGCTGGATTTGAAGCACTAGTTACCTTTTAAAATACACAATTGAGATAGAAATCACATTACATTATTTATATTATGAGTGTTACATTTATATGCAACCACATTTCATGAAATTCAAGGGGAATAACTCTTCTATATTAGCATAATATATCACCATATAACACTAATGTAAGCCCATTTTCATTTAGATATAGAGGGTTTTCTTCCTCATTCAGCCTATGTATTAAATGTAGGTTGTCTTAAATGAGTGATATATGATTGCCCTTGTCTCCTATAAGGTAGATAACTCTTCCAACAAAAAATAAAATTGAAATATTGAGCTTCTCTATGTTCGCAACTAGCCGTAAAGGGTTCTTCGACAAGTTTCGCATGCGATACTGTCCAATACCTATGTTTGTTAAATTTTACCATACTTGCTGTTACTTTTTAATGTTTTGAACTAGAAGAATAAGACATGAATACTTATCCCTTTTCAGCAACTGTCCATCAAATTCAGCCACAAATTCATAGTCTAAGGAGTCAAGAGAGGAGCCTGAGTCTTGAGGCTGTGATTTATTTTCCCAGACAGAGCACCCCACCTTCCTTGATGTTGATTGAGTATGTAGCTAGCCTTGTTGATTGAAATATAATTTGCTTCTGCATCTTCCCTAATGAATGTGCTTTCACTTGAATCACTTATTATGTATCATCAGTATTCTGTACTCTCATACATTTTATGCAAACCTATTTTTTTCTTTTTTTTTCTAACATGGCATGTCATAAAATTGACTACACATTTTTGTGTATATGAGCATATCATATAACTATATATTATAAATAAATATTAGCATGTATATTGTCCTAAAATAATAATATTGGTCAACCTCATTCAATCTAGTAGGCCAAAATTGTTTGTCAAACTACCCCTCCCCCCTTCTGCATATGCAATGAGTTGGTGCACCATGCTTCTTTTATTGACCTCATTGCTTTAAATTACCTTGTCTAAGATCAATGAATGACCTTTGATTTGTTTACTTAATATTTTTCATGTCAGAAAAGATATTTAGATTTGCTCTTACCTATATACTGGTCATTAAATGTGATATTTATGTCTATAATTCTTCACTTTCATGATAAGAGCAATATACCTCAAGAGTTATCTGCCCCTTGACAACTTCAGATAAAATTCACATATCAAATGCTGTCTTTTACTCAGTCCTTGTAAATAGGATAGAACTAAAGATAAAGTGTCAAATATTTATTCTGTGAAATGCAATGAATGTTTGTAATACATTATTTGATATTTGTCATATTTTGACATGGGGGGTAGGGTGTTTGAACCCCCAACCACCAGTGTAGATGATAAGATGATTTGATGAGTGTTCCATGTTTACATCTTGTATACATATATCTTTTAACTTAATGGTCCGATGTCTCATGGAAATGAATTTTGTTCTCTCTATAGGGTAGAAACAACTAAAAGACTAAGATTTTCCACGTGACCAGTTTTGGATACCCAAGCTCCAGCCGCATAGTGAAGATTCTCTGGAAGCTGATTGGATAATAATGATGGATGGTCATATCAGATAAAAGTACATGAACTTGACTCTTTATGCACACCAAAAATTTTCTTTTAAATATTGAAGATATATTTTTAAAATAAATAATATAATTGACCATTGGCTTGGAAATTAATATGTCAATTTTGTGCAGTCCTTAGACACTAGTTGTAAACATCTCAAATTTGAGGTGAGAATATCAACGGGAACAGGTATATTTCTTCTTGGTTTCTGAAAGGTCTATGAATGCTCTTTCAAATGACATATAGATTATACAGAAAATTAATCTGCAACAGATAGTTAATTTTGGAAAGGTTAACATTGTCGCCTATGGAAAACTATTTAGTTGTTTCTACTCTATAGGAGATTTTCAATTTTTCACTTTTTTGGATATAACTTCTGAAGTTGTTGAATGGTAAAAGTCAGTGGGCATGAATAATCATGAAGGACACCAGTGGGAAATAATAGGTATAGATTTGAAAAAAAAAGTCAACCAGGGAGGGATCCAGGGGACTGAAATGGGGTCAGGGTTCAAATATAAGGATTTTTGGCTTGGTATGCTGGATTTGAAGCACTAGTTACCTTTTAAAATACACAATTGAGATAGAAATCACATTACATTATTTATATTATGAGTGTTACATTTATATGCAACCACATTTCATGAAATTCAAGGGGAATAACTCTTCTATATTAGCATAATATATCACCATATAACACTAATGTAAGCCCATTTTCATTTAGATATAGAGGGTTTTCTTCCTCATTCAGCCTATGTATTAAATGTAGGTTGTCTTAAATGAGTGATATATGATTGCCCTTGTCTCCTATAAGGTAGATAACTCTTCCAACAAAAAATAAAATTGAAATATTGAGCTTCTCTATGTTCGCAACTAGCCGTAAAGGGTTCTTCGACAAGTTTCGCATGCGATACTCAGGCCCCCTTACGAAATCTTCCTCACCAAAATCTCATGAGAAATTTAGGGTAGAATCTCACCTCAGATTTCTCATGTGCATTTTAACATGCAAATTAGGTGAAATTCCTCACGTGAGAAATTTTTCTCACCAAAAATCTCATGTGGAATATTTTCCTCACGTGAGGAATTAAGGTAGGTTCTATAAATATTTTCTCACGTGAGTCTCATGTGAGAAATTTTCCTATTTACAGTATCATCAAATCTCACATTTAACTACAGATGTAACACATACATTGTGCCAAGAAATACACATGAATATAAATTTGAATAAGAATATTAGCTTGTAAATCTTTATAGGCACAACAAGATGAATTATAATACTTACTGCACAAATTTAGTATAAGTTCTAACAGTTTTCATACTTTCTTGATAATTCTTACTCAAAAATTTAAAAGATTGTGCATTCACTGGCATATTGTAAATAAATAAAATGTTTAATGATTTACTATTAATAAATCAAATTAAAGATGAAAAAATGCAAACACTTGACTTAAATTTACATTGCTATTTGAATAGAAGGGAATTCAATATATGTACTTTGAATTTACATTTTAATGACAATTCAAACTAATTTGTAACAACAGAGGACATTCAGAGTAATTCAGATCAGAAAATGAAAATAAAAGCTATTAGTTTTGAACTTATCCAAGATGTGGAAAACAGACTAACCTGAATATGTGAGCTGTGCCTATATCAATTCTTCTATAAGGTACAAATGTACTCATGTTAATTCACAAACTTCTTCAGCCTTTTAATGTTGGAGCCAAATTCAATTTACTTTGAAAAATATACAAGTCTTTGATTGGATATTCATGTCATGTGACAATTGGTTGTTCCTTTTCTCACATGAGATCTCAGGTGAGGAAACAGTACTTTGAAACTTTATAACTCTGGACAGTATAGTTAGTGCACAAATATATCTAAGATCTAATTCCTCACGTGAGTCTCATGTGAGGAATTCAGTTTTGCTTAAGAGCTGAAGCAAATTGTAAATCCAAATATCAAAATCTCATGAGAGAGGAAAAATCTAACGTGAGAAAACAAAATCACATGTGGAATTGTGTTAGCTTTTACAATTCTTACAAGACCTAACTTGCTGCACATGTGAGATTTTGAAATCTCACCTATTTGCATACAGATCTAACCAGTTTCTTATAAGTTTCTTATGAGATTCTCATGAGAAAATGTTAGTTTTTTTGGTACGGGTGTCCAATACCTATGTTTGTTAAATTTTACCATACTTGCTGTTACTTTTTAATGTTTTGAACTAGAAGAATAAGACATGAATACTTATCCCTTTTCAGCAACTGTCCATCAAATTCAGCCACAAATTCATAGTCTAAGGAGTCAAGAGAGGAGCCTGAGTCTTGAGGCTGTGATTTATTTCCCCAGACAGAGCACCCCACCTTCCTTGATGTTGATTGAGTATGTAGCTAGCCTTGTTGATTGAAATATAATTTGCTTCTGCATCTTCCCTAATGAATGTGCTTTCACTTGAATCACTTATTATGTATCATCAGTATTCTGTACTCTCATACATTTTATGCAAACCTATTTTTTTCTTTTTTTTCTAACATGGCATGTCATAAAATTGACTACACATTTTTGTGTATATGAGCATATCATATAACTATATATTATAAATAAATATTAGCATGTATATTGTCCTAAAATAATAATATTGGTCAACCTCATTCAATCTAGTAGGCCAAAATTGTTTGTCAAACTACCCCTCCCCCCTTCTGCATATGCAATGAGTTGGTGCACCATGCTTCTTTTATTGACCTCATTGCTTTAAATTACCTTGTCTAAGATCAATGAATGACCTTTGATTTGTTTACTTAATATTTTTCATGTCAGAAAAGATATTTAGATTTGCTCTTACCTATATACTGGTCATTAAATGTGATATTTATGTCTATAATTCTTCACTTTCATGATAAGAGCAATATACCTCAAGAGTTATCTGCCCCTTGACAACTTCAGATAAAATTCACATATCAAATGCTGTCTTTTACTCAGTCCTTGTAAATAGGATAGAACTAAAGATAAAGTGTCAAATATTTATTCTGTGAAATGCAATGAATGTTTGTAATACATTATTTGATATTTGTCATATTTTGACATGGGGGGTAGGGTGTTTGAACCCCCAACCACCAGTGTAGATGATAAGATGATTTGATGAGTGTTCCATGTTTACATCTTGTATACATATATCTTTTAACTTAATGGTCCGATGTCTCATGGAAATGAATTTTGTTCTCTCTATAGGAGATTTTCAATTTTTCACTTTTTTGGATATAACTTCTGAAGTTGTTGAATGGTAAAAGTCAGTGGGCATGAATAATCATGAAGGACACCAGTGGGAAATAATAGGTATAGATTTGAAAAAAAAAGTCAACCAGGGAGGGATCCAGGGGACTGAAATGGGGTCAGGGTTCAAATATAAGGATTTTTGGCTTGGTATGCTGGATTTGAAGCACTAGTTACCTTTTAAAATACACAATTGAGATAGAAATCACATTACATTATTTATATTATGAGTGTTACATTTATATGCAACCACATTTCATGAAATTCAAGGGGAATAACTCTTCTATATTAGCATAATATATCACCATATAACACTAATGTAAGCCCATTTTCATTTAGATATAGAGGGTTTTCTTCCTCATTCAGCCTATGTATTAAATGTAGGTTGTCTTAAATGAGTGATATATGATTGCCCTTGTCTCCTATAAGGTAGATAACTCTTCCAACAAAAAATAAAATTGAAATATTGAGCTTCTCTATGTTCGCAACTAGCCGTAAAGGGTTCTTCGACAAGTTTCGCATGCGATACTGTCCAATACCTATGTTTGTTAAATTTTACCATACTTGCTGTTACTTTTCAATGTTTTGAACTAGAAGAATAAGACATGAATACTTATCCTTTTCAGCAACTGTCCATCAAATTCAGCCACAAATTCATAGTCTAAGGAGTCAAGAGAGGAGCCTGAGTCTTGAGGCTGTGATTTATTTCCCCAGACAGAGCACCCCACCTTCCTTGATGTTGATTGAGTATGTAGCTAGCCTTGTTGATTGAAATATAATTTGCTTCTGCATCTTCCCTAATGAATGTGCTTTCACTTGAATCACTTATTATGTATCATCAGTATTCTGTACTCTCATACATTTTATGCAAACCTATTTTTTTCTTTTTTTTCTAACATGGCATGTCATAAAATTGACTACACATTTTTGTGTATATGAGCATATCATATAACTATATATTATAAATAAATATTAGCATGTATATGTCCTAAAATAATAATATTGGTCAACCTCATTCAATCTAGTAGGCCAAAATTGTTTGTCAAACTACCCCTCCCCCCTTCTGCATATGCAATGAGTTGGTGCACCATGCTTCTTTTATTGACCTCATTGCTTTAAATTACCTTGTCTAAGATCAATGAATGACCTTTGATTTGTTTACTTAATATTTTTCATGTCAGAAAAGATATTTAGATTTGCTCTTACCTACATACTGGTCATTAAATGTGATATTTATGTCTATAATTCTTCACTTTCATGATAAGAGCAATATACCTCAAGAGTTATCTGCCCCTTGACAACTTCAGATAAAATTCACATATCAAATGCTGTCTTTTACTCAGTCCTTGTAAATAGGATAGAACTAAAGATAAAGTGTCAAATATTTATTCTGTGAAATGCAATGAATGTTTGTAATACATTATTTGATATTTGTCATATTTTGACATGGGGGGTAGGGTGTTTGAACCCCCAACCACCAGTGTAGATGATAAGATGATTTGATGAGTGTTCCATGTTTACATCTTGTATACATATATCTTTTAACTTAATGGTCCGATGTCTCATGGAAATGAATTTTGTTCTCTCTATAGGGTAGAAACAACTAAAAGACTAAGATTTTCCACGTGACCAGTTTTGGATACCCAAGCTCCAGCCGCATAGTGAAGATTCTCTGGAAGCTGATTGGATAATAATGATGGATGGTCATATCAGATAAAAGTACATGAACTTGACTCTTTATGCACACCAAAAATTTTCTTTTAAATATTGAAGATATATTTTTAAAATAAATAATATAATTGACCATTGGCTTGGAAATTAATATGTCAATTTTGTGCAGTCCTTAGACACTAGTTGTAAACATCTCAAATTTGAGGTGAGAATATCAACGGGAACAGGTATATTTCTTCTTGGTTTCTGAAAGGTCTATGAATGCTCTTTCAAATGACATATAGATTATACAGAAAATTAATCTGCAACAGATAGTTAATTTTGGAAAGGTTAACATTGTCGCCTATGGAAAACTATTTAGTTGTTTCTACTCTATAGGAGATTTTCAATTTTTCACTTTTTTGGATATAACTTCTGAAGTTGTTGAATGGTAAAAGTCAGTGGGCATGAATAATCATGAAGGACACCAGTGGGAAATAATAGGTATAGATTTGAAAAAAAAAGTCAACCAGGGAGGGATCCAGGGGACTGAAATGGGGTCAGGGTTCAAATATAAGGATTTTTGGCTTGGTATGCTGGATTTGAAGCACTAGTTACCTTTTAAAATACACAATTGAGATAGAAATCACATTACATTATTTATATTATGAGTGTTACATTTATATGCAACCACATTTCATGAAATTCAAGGGGAATAACTCTTCTATATTAGCATAATATATCACCATATAACACTAATGTAAGCCCATTTTCATTTAGATATAGAGGGTTTTCTTCCTCATTCAGCCTATGTATTAAATGTAGGTTGTCTTAAATGAGTGATATATGATTGCCCTTGTCTCCTATAAGGTAGATAACTCTTCCAACAAAAAATAAAATTGAAATATTGAGCTTCTCTATGTTCGCAACTAGCCGTAAAGGGTTCTTCGACAAGTTTCGCATGCGATACTGTCCAATACCTATGTTTGTTAAATTTTACCATACTTGCTGTTACTTTTCAATGTTTTGAACTAGAAGAATAAGACATGAATACTTATCCTTTTCAGCAACTGTCCATCAAATTTAGCCACAAATTCATAGTCTAAGGAGTCAAGAGAGGAGCCTGAGTCTTGAGGCTGTGATTTATTTCCCCAGACAGAGCACCCCACCTTCCTTGATGTTGATTGAGTATGTAGCTAGCCTTGTTGATTGAAATATAATTTGCTTCTGCATCTTCCCTAATGAATGTGCTTTCACTTGAATCACTTATTATGTATCATCAGTATTCTGTACTCTCATACATTTTATGCAAACCTATTTTTTTCTTTTTTTTCTAACATGGCATGTCATAAAATTGACTACACATTTTTGTGTATATGAGCATATCATATAACTATATATTATAAATAAATATTAGCATGTATATGTCCTAAAATAATAATATTGGTCAACCTCATTCAATCTAGTAGGCCAAAATTGTTTGTCAAACTACCCCTCCCCCCTTCTGCATATGCAATGAGTTGGTGCACCATGCTTCTTTTATTGACCTCATTGCTTTAAATTACCTTGTCTAAGATCAATGAATGACCTTTGATTTGTTTACTTAATATTTTTCATGTCAGAAAAGATATTTAGATTTGCTCTTACCTATATACTGGTCATTAAATGTGATATTTATGTCTATAATTCTTCACTTTCATGATAAGAGCAATATACCTCAAGAGTTATCTGCCCCTTGACAACTTCAGATAAAATTCACATATCAAATGCTGTCTTTTACTCAGTCCTTGTAAATAGGATAGAACTAAAGATAAAGTGTCAAATATTTATCCTGTGAAATGCAATGAATGTTTGTAATACATTATTTGATATTTGTCATATTTTGACATGGGGGGTAGGGTGTTTGAACCCCCAACCACCAGTGTAGATGATAAGATGATTTGATGAGTGTTCCATGTTTACATCTTGTATACATATATCTTTTAACTTAATGGTCAGATGTCTCATGGAAATGAATTTTGTTCTCTCTATAGGGTAGAAACAACTAAAAGACTAAGATTTTCCACGTGACCAGTTTTGGATACCCAAGCTCCAGCCGCATAGTGAAGATTCTCTGGAAGCTGATTGGATAATAATGATGGATGGTCATATCAGATAAAAGTACATGAACTTGACTCTTTATGCACACCAAAAAATTTCTTTTAAATATTGAAGATATATTTTTAAAATAAATAATATAATTGACCATTGGCTTGGAAATTAAGGGGGTATGAGTGTGAACCGCATTTTCAGGGAAGAATAGAAATTGAAAATAATTGTCTACATATAAAAGAATATGCCTTCCTTCATCGATTGCAATATTTCATGAAAAAAAGAGTGTAGCCGTTTGTCCCCTATACCCCGACAAAAAAGGGAGGTAACTCTGCACATTTTTTTTCTAAAACAATGTCCCAACTTTGGACTTTATTTTAAAAATCAACAAAATGCAATACGAAGTAAATTTTTATCCATTCACGTAGCAAATGAAGTAAATTTATCATTTTAGAAAAAAATAATTTTGTTGCCATGGTAACCATGCTGGAGATGGACATTTATTTCATCCCATTTTTGACAGTAAAAATTGTATGAAAAGTTTAAAAACATTCATTTTCGAAGTAGTTGGCATAATAGAATTTTGATAAAATGTTTCTTTTACCATCTAGTGATACATGCTAAAGATAAAAAAATAATTTATAGAAAAAAGAGTGTAGTCGTTTTGAAGAAATTTAGCTTAGAATTCCTCTGACCAAGCCTCTGGATATGATAAATCCGTTGTTTATGATTGAAAATGGGAAGTTGTTATATATCTATACATTTTAACTGAGACTTCTTACAATCTGGACTTCAGACTAAAAATTTGAGTCATATTCTGATCAATTTCTCATTCATTTTCCCAACACTTAGCGCTTTTAAGCACCGACAACGTAACTTGACGTAGAGCACATCGTGACGCTCACTTTAGGTAATGCTTGGCGATATATGTGTACTGTTAATCTCAGAGAATGAAAAAAAAAAAAGAATGTTTTAGATTCTTATCTCTGTATGCTTCTTCTGTATATCATTTCTCTCAAAATTGATTTTGTGGCATCTACACGTATCTATTTATTCATGTACATGTAGTTTTCACATTCGTACATCATGTACATATTGTACCAGATTCAAAAAGATTAAGCAACTTTAGTAGAACAACGATACGATGGATCTCTTAATCTCTTGATAAGTTTGCTTTGAAATAATTTATCTAAAGTTAGCGGAGGCACATTTCTAGTTTCATTTAAAAAAGTGCTGGGATAAGAAGGGGGGGGGGGGGGGTTGTTGGTATGATAGGAAAGGTAGTAAACGCACACCCTGTCTTCCGCATTGATTTCCTGCACATGTTCTCTTCAATGAATGTCGTTATATCATACTTTAGTAAATTTGAAACAGAATAATTCCCTTTTCAATAGGGCGTACATTGGAAAGCGTGTTTACGGAGTCCTTCGGATCGATTTATTTTACAACGTACATGTACGTGATCTTTGGTCCTTTTGATGATTTGACAGTCGGTCGTCATGCTCACTTATTACAACTACTAATCAATAGGCCTCGTGATATTAATTCTAGCTAAATCATTATAACAAATACCTTTTGTAAATGAAAGAAAAGTACTTTCAAGATAAATAAGTTTTACATGTTTTCAATATTTGAGGTAAATTGCGGCGTGATCAGAAACGCCGCATCGTCAACTTGAACTATAAAATATAATCATTCTTTTGAATTTATTTGTGTCTTCTTTTTTTTTTTGCAAGAATGAATTTGAAGTATTAACTTACTCATTTCATTCGCAATCAAATTATTCCGCTCCGTAAATTTGTCATCGCGTGATATATTACAAGACAAACTGAATTAAAGGACTTCTAAAGAACAAGCACAAAGCGCTTTCATGATAATTCGCGGAAAAATATTACAACGTCATAATTCAGTATGACGTCAAATAAACTCCCGTTGATGACGTAAACTGTATGCCAAGGGTAAAACAATGTCGTGATAGAAGCGTATTTTAGATGTAAGCAAGGATATTTATTGCTCGTCATTCGAAATGCATTGCTCTTTAATCTGGAGGTATATTCAACCTTTAGTTCAGTAAGTTTTCCGATTTTGCTTTCTTTACGACATCGATACGGTTTACGTTTGATTTGTTCACGCTCATACCCTCTTAATATGTCAATTTTGTGCAGTCCTTAGACACTAGTTGTAAACATCTCAAATTTGAGGTGAGAATATCAACGGGAACAGGTATATTTCTTCTTGGTTTCTGAAAGGTCTATGAATGCTCTTTCAAATGACATATAGATTATACAGAAAATTAATCTGCAACAGATAGTTAATTTTGGAAAGGTTAACATTGTCGCCTATGGAAAACTATTTAGTTGTTTCTACTCTATAGGAGATTTTCAATTTTTCACTTTTTTGGATATAACTTCTGAAGTTGTTGAATGGTAAAATCAGTGGGCATGAATAATCATGAAGGACACCAGTGGGAAATAATAGGTATAGATTTGAAAAAAAAGTCAACCAGGGAGGGATCCAGGGGACTGAAATGGGGTCAGGGTTCAAATATAAGGATTTTTGGCTTGGTATGCTGGATTTGAAGCACTAGTTACCTTTTAAAATACACAATTGAGATAGAAATCACATTACATTATTTATATTATGAGTGTTACATTTATATGCAACCACATTTCATGAAATTCAAGGGGAATAACTCTTCTATATTAGCATAATATATCACCATATAACACTAATGTAAGCCCATTTTCATTTAGATATAGAGGGTTTTCTTCCTCATTCAGCCTATGTATTAAATGTAGGTTGTCTTAAATGAGTGATATATGATTGCCCTTGTCTCCTATAAGGTAGATAACTCTTCCAACAAAAAATAAAATTGAAATATTGAGCTTCTCTATGTTCGCAACTAGCCGTAAAGGGTTCTTCGACAAGTTTCGCATGCGATACTGTCCAATACCTATGTTTGTTAAATTTTACCATACTTGCTGTTACTTTTCAATGTTTTGAACTAGAAGAATAAGACATGAATACTTATCCTTTTCAGCAACTGTCCATCAAATTCAGCCACAAATTCATAGTCTAAGGAGTCAAGAGAGGAGCCTGAGTCTTGAGGCTGTGATTTATTTCCCCAGACAGAGCACCCCACCTTCCTTGATGTTGATTGAGTATGTAGCTAGCATTGTTGATTGAAATATAATTTGCTTCTGCATCTTCCCTAATGAATGTGCTTTCACTTGAATCACTTATTATGTATCATCAGTATTCTGTACTCTCATACATTTTATGCAAACCTATTTTTTTCTTTTTTTTCTAACATGGCATGTCATAAAATTGACTACACATTTTTGTGTATATGAGCATATCATATAACTATATATTATAAATAAATATTAGCATGTATATGTCCTAAAATAATAATATTGGTCAACCTCATTCAATCTAGTAGGCCAAAATTGTTTGTCAAACTACCCCTCCCCCCTTCTGCATATGCAATGAGTTGGTGCACCATGCTTCTTTTATTGACCTCATTGCTTTAAATTACCTTGTCTAAGATCAATGAATGACCTTTGATTTGTTTACTTAATATTTTTCATGTCAGAAAAGATATTTAGATTTGCTCTTACCTACATACTGGTCATTAGATGTGATATTTATGTCTATAATTCTTCACTTTCATGATAAGAGCAATATACCTCAAGAGTTATCTGCCCCTTGACAACTTCAGATAAAATTCACATATCAAATGCTGTCTTTTACTCAGTCCTTGTAAATAGGATAGAACTAAAGATAAAGTGTCAAATATTTATTCTGTGAAATGCAATGAATGTTTGTAATACATTATTTGATATTTGTCATATTTTGACATGGGAGGTAGGGTGTTTGAACCCCCAACCACCAGTGTAGATGATAAGATGATTTGATGAGTGTTCCATGTTTACATCTTGTATACATATATCTTTTAACTTAATGGTCAGATGTCTCATGGAAATGAATTTTGTTCTCTCTATAGGGTAGAAACAACTAAAAGACTAAGATTTTCCACGTGACCAGTTTTGGATACCCAAGCTCCAGCCGCATAGTGAAGATTCTCTGGAAGCTGATTGGATAATAATGATGGATGGTCATATCAGATAAAAGTACATGAACTTGACTCTTTATGCACACCAAAAATTTTCTTTTAAATATTGAAGATATATTTTTAAAATAAATAATATAATTGACCATTGGCTTGGAAATTAATATGTCAATTTTGTGCAGTCCTGACACTAGTTGTAAACATCTCAAATTTGAGGTGAGAATATCAACGGGAACAGGTATATTTCTTCTTGGTTTCTGAAAGGTCTATGAATGCTCTTTCAAATGACATATAGATTATACAGAAAATTAATCTGCAACAGATAGTTAATTTTGGAAAGGTTAACATTGTCGCCTATGGAAAACTATTTAGTTGTTTCTACTCTATATTCCTAAGCTCACTATTCGTTACACTTCCCCCTCACGAGGAAGCTTCTTCCCCAAAGCTTACTCATTTGCATATGAGATCTCTTTGTAATATCCACTGCTTTCCTCTGTCACAGTGTGTTTCAGCAGCTACTTTTACTGGCGGTATCCTTTCAATCCAACATGTAGTCCGTACTAACTGAGCAGTAGTACCTTCAGACATTTTGGCCCTAAACCTTGCCACATGGAACAACGATTCACTAATGACTCACCCACACACAACCCAAACACACCCGACAACACAGATCGATCATGCCGTACAACATACAACCAAAACAGATCCGAGAGACAGACCGAACGTCTCGGACAACACACATCCAAATCTGATCCTACATACAGACCGAAAGTCTCGGACAACTGTACACATCCAAATCTGATCCTACATACAAACCGAAAGTCTCGGATAAAACGCAACCAAAACAGACACGGCACACAGACCGAACGTCGCCGACAACACACAACCAAAAACAGACACGGCACTCAGACCGAACGTCGCCGACAACACACAACCAAAACAGACACGGCACACAGACCGAACGTCGCCGACAACACATAACCAAAACAGAAAAAACACACAACCAAAACAGACACGGCACACAGACCGAACGTCGCCGACAACACACAACCAAAACAGACAAGGCACACAGACCGAACGTCGCCGACAACACACAACCAAAACAGACAAAACACACAACCAAAACAGACAAGGCACACAGACCGAACGTCGCCGACAACATACAACGAAAACAGACACGGCACACAGACCGAACGTCGCCGACAACACACAACCAAAACAGACAAAACACACAACCAAAACAGACAAAACACACAACCAAAACAGACAAAACACACAACCAAAACAGACAAAACACACAACCAAAACAGACAAAACACACAACCAAAACAAACAAAACACACAACCAAAACAGACAAAACACACAACCAAAACAGACACGACACACAGACCGAACGTCGCCGACAACACACAACCAAAACAGACAAAACACACAACCAAAACAGACAAAACACAAAACCAAAACAGACAAAACACACAACCAAAACAGACAAAACACACAACCAAAACAGACAAAACACACAACCAAACAGACAAAACACACAACCAAAACAGACAAAACACACAACCAAAATAGACAAAACACAACCAAAACAGACAAAACGCACAACCAAAATAGACAAAACACAACCAAAACAGACAAAACACACAACCAAAACAGACAAAACACACAACCAAAACAGACAAAACAGACATCCAAAACACACAACCAAAACAGACAAAACACACAACCAAAACAGACACGGCACACAGACCGAACGTCGCCGACAACACACAACCAAAACAGACAAAACACACAACCAAAACAGACCAGGCACACAGACCGAACGTCGCCGACAACACACAACCAAAACAGTCAAGACACACAGACCGAACGTCGCCGACAACACACGACCAAAACAGACACGGCACACAGACCGAACGTCGCCGACAACACACAACCAAAACAGACAAGGCACACAGACCGAACATCGCCGACAACACACAACCAAAACAGACACGGAACACAGACCGAACGTCGCCGACAACACACAACCAAAACAGACAAAACACACAACCAAAACAGACAAAACACACAAACAAAACTGACAAAACACACAACCAAAACAGACAAAACACACAACCAAAACAGACAAAACACACAACCAAACAGACAAAACACACAACCAAACAGACAAGACACACAACCAAAACAGACAAAACACACAACCAAAACAGACAAAACACACAACCAAAACAGACAAAACACACAACCAAAACAGACAAAACACACAACCAAACAGACAAAACACACAACCAAAACAGACAAAACAAACAACCAAAACAGACAAAACACACAACCAAAACAGACAAAACACACAACCAAAACAAACAAAACACACAACCAAAACAGACAAAACACACAACCAAAACAGACAAAACACACAACCAAAACAGACAAAACACACAACAAAAATAGACAAAACACACAACCAAAAACAGACACGGCACACATACCGAACGTCGCCGACAACACACAACCAAAACAGACAAAACACACAACCAAAACAGACAAAACACACAACCAAAACAGACAAAACACACAGCCTAAACAGACAAAACACACAACCAAAACAGAGAAAACACACAACCAAAACAGACAAAACACACAACCAAAACAGACAAAACACACAACCAAAACAGACAAAACACACAACCAAAACAGACAAAACACACAACCAAAACACACAACCAAAACAGACAAAACACACAACCAAAAGAGACACGGCACACAGATCTAACGTCGCCGACAACACACAACCAAAACAGACAAAACACACAACCAAAACAGACCAGGCACACAGACCGAACGTGGCCGACAACACAAAACCAAAACAGTCAAGACACACAGACCGAACGTCGCCGACAACACACAACCAAAACAGACACGGCACACAGACCGAACGTCGCCGACAACACACAACCAAAACAGACAAGGCACACAGACCGAACATCGCCGACAACACACAACCAAAACAGACACGGCACACAGACCGAACGTCGCCGACAACACACAACCAAAACAGACAAAACACACAACCAAAACAGACAAAACACACAAACAAAACTGACAAAACACACAACCAAAACAGACAAAACACACAACCAAAACAGACAAAACACACACAACCAAAACAGACAAAACACACAACCAAAACAGACAAAACACACAACCAAAACAAACAAAACACACAACCAAAACAGACAAAACACACAACCAAAACAAACAAAACACACAACCAAAACAGACAAAACACACAACCAAAACAGACACGACACACAGACCGAACGTCGCCGACAACACACAACCAAAACAGACAAAACACACAACCAAAACAGACAAAACACAAAACCAAAACAGACAAAACACACAACCAAAACAGACAAAACACACAACCAAAACAGACAAAACACACAACCAAACAGACAAAACACACAACCAAAACAGACAAAACACACAACCAAAATAGACAAAACACAACCAAAACAGACAAAACGCACAACCAAAATAGACAAAACACAACCAAAACAGACAAAACACACAACCAAAACAGACAAAACACACAACCAAAACAGACAAAACAGACATCCAAAACACACAACCAAAACAGACAAAACACACAACCAAAACAGACACGGCACACAGACCGAACGTCGCCGACAACACACAACCAAAACAGACAAAACACACAACCAAAACAGACCAGGCACACAGACCGAACGTCGCCGACAACACACAACCAAAACAGTCAAGACACACAGACCGAACGTCGCCGACAACACACGACCAAAACAGACACGGCACACAGACCGAACGTCGCCGACAACACACAACCAAAACAGACAAGGCACACAGACCGAACATCGCCGACAACACACAACCAAAACAGACACGGAACACAGACCGAACGTCGCCGACAACACACAACCAAAACAGACAAAACACACAACCAAAACAGACAAAACACACAAACAAAACTGACAAAACACACAACCAAAACAGACAAAACACACAACCAAAACAGACAAAACACACAACCAAACAGACAAAACACACAACCAAACAGACAAGACACACAACCAAAACAGACAAAACACACAACCAAAACAGACAAAACACACAACCAAAACAGACAAAACACACAACCAAAACAGACAAAACACACAACCAAACAGACAAAACACACAACCAAAACAGACAAAACAAACAACCAAAACAGACAAAACACACAACCAAAACAGACAAAACACACAACCAAAACAAACAAAACACACAACCAAAACAGACAAAACACACAACCAAAACAGACAAAACACACAACCAAAACAGACAAAACACACAACAAAAATAGACAAAACACACAACCAAAAACAGACACGGCACACATACCGAACGTCGCCGACAACACACAACCAAAACAGACAAAACACACAACCAAAACAGACAAAACACACAACCAAAACAGACAAAACACACAGCCTAAACAGACAAAACACACAACCAAAACAGAGAAAACACACAACCAAAACAGACAAAACACACAACCAAAACAGACAAAACACACAACCAAAACAGACAAAACACACAACCAAAACAGACAAAACACACAACCAAAACACACAACCAAAACAGACAAAACACACAACCAAAAGAGACACGGCACACAGATCTAACGTCGCCGACAACACACAACCAAAACAGACAAAACACACAACCAAAACAGACCAGGCACACAGACCGAACGTGGCCGACAACACAAAACCAAAACAGTCAAGACACACAGACCGAACGTCGCCGACAACACACAACCAAAACAGACACGGCACACAGACCGAACGTCGCCGACAACACACAACCAAAACAGACAAGGCACACAGACCGAACATCGCCGACAACACACAACCAAAACAGACACGGCACACAGACCGAACGTCGCCGACAACACACAACCAAAACAGACAAAACACACAACCAAAACAGACAAAACACACAAACAAAACTGACAAAACACACAACCAAAACAGACAAAACACACAACCAAAACAGACAAAACACACACAACCAAAACAGACAAAACACACAACCAAAACAGACAAAACACACAACCAAAACAAACAAAACACACAACCAAAACAGACAAAACACACAACCAAAACACACAAAACACACAACCAACCAAAACAGACAAAACACACAACCAAAACAGACACGGCACACAGACCGAACGTCGCCGACAACACACAACCAAAACAGACAAAACACACAACCAAAACAGACAAAACACACAAACAAAACAGAGAAAACACACAACCAAAACAGACAAAACACACAACCAAAACAGACAAAACACACAACCAAAACAAACAAAACTGACAAAACACACAACCAAAACAGACAAAACACACAAACAAAACTGACAAAACACACAACCAAAACAGACAAAACACACAACCAAAACAAACAAAACACACAACCAAAACAGACAAAACACACAACCAAAACAAACAAAACACACAACCAAAACACACAAAACACACAACCAACCAAAACAGACAAAACACACAACCAAAACAGACACGGCACACAGACCGAACGTCGCCGACAACACACAACCAAAACAGACAAAACACACAACCAAAACAGACAAAACACACAAACAAAACAGAGAAAACACACAACCAAAACAGACAAAACACACAACCAAAACAGACAAAACACACAACCAAAACAAACAAAACTGACAAAACACACAACCAAAACAGACAAAACACACAACCAAAACAGACAAAACACACAACCAAAACAGACAAAACAGACAACCAAAACAGACAAGACACACAACCAAAACAGACAAAACACACAACCAAAGACACACAACCAAAACAGACACGGCACACAGACCTAACGTCGCCGACAACACACAACCAAAACAGACAAGGCACACAGACCGAACATCGCCGACAACACACAACCAAAACATACACGGCACACAGACCGAACGTCGCCGACAACACACAACCAAAACAGACAAAACACACAACCAAAACAAACAAAACACACAACAAAAACAGACAAAACACACAACCAAAACAGACAAAACACACAACCAAAACAGACAAAACACACAACCAAAACAGACAAAACACACAACCAAAACAGACAAAACACACAACCAAAAACAGACACGGCACACAGACCGAACGTCGCCGACAACACACAACCAAAACAGACAAAACACACAACCAAAACAGACAAAACACACAACCAAAACAGACAAAACACACAGCCTAAACAGACAAAACACACAACCAAAACAGACAAAACACACAACCAAAACAGACAAAACACACAACCAAAACAGACAAAACACACAACCAAAACAGACAAAACACACAACCAAAACAGACAAAACACACAACCAAAACAGACAAAACACACAACCAAAACAGACAAAACACACAACCAAAATAGACAAAACACAACCAAAAGAGACAAAACACACAACCAAAACAGACAAAACACACAACCAAAACAGACAAAACACACAACCAAAACAGACAAAACACACAACCAAAACAGACAAAACACACAACCAAAACACACAACCAAAACAGACAAAACACACAACCAAAACAGACACGGCACACAGACCGAACGTCGCCGACAACACACAACCAAAACAGACAAAACACACAACCAAAACAGACAAAACACACAAACAAAACAGAGAAAACACACAACCAAAACAGACAAAACACACAACCAAAACAGACAAAACACACAACCAAAACAAACAAAACTGACAAAACACACAACCAAAACAGACAAAACACACAACCAAAACAGACAAAACACACAACCAAAACAGACAAAACAGACAACCAAAACAGACAAGACACACAACCAAAACAGACAAAACACACAACCAAAGACACACAACCAAAACAGACACGGCACACAGACCTAACGTCGCCGACAACACACAACCAAAACAGACAAGGCACACAGACCGAACATCGCCGACAACACACAACCAAAACATACACGGCACACAGACCGAACGTCGCCGACAACACACAACCAAAACAGACAAAACACACAACCAAAACAAACAAAACACACAACCAAAACAGACAAAACACACAACCAAAACAGACAAAACACACAACCAAAACAGACAAAACACACAACCAAAACAGACAAAACACACAACCAAAACAGACAAAACACACAACCAAAAACAGACACGGCACACAGACCGAACGTCGCCGACAACACACAACCAAAACAGACAAAACACATAACCAAAACAGACAAAACACACAACCAAAACAGACAAAACACACAGCCTAAACAGACAAAACACACAACCAAAACAGACAAAACACACAACCAAAACAGACAAAACACACAACCAAAACAGACAAAACACACAACCAAAACAGACAAAACACACAACCAAAACAGACAAAACACACAACCAAAATAGACAAAACACAACCAAAAGAGACAAAACACACAACCAAAACAGACAAAACACACAACCAAAACAGACAAAACACACAACCAAAACAGACAAAACACACAACCAAAACAGACAAAACACACAACCAAAACACACAACCAAAACAGACAAAACACACAACCAAAACAGACACGGCACACAGACCTAACGTCGCCGACAACACACAACCAAAACAGACAAAACACACAACCAAAACAGACCAGGCACACAGACCGAACGTCGCCGACAACACACAACCAAAACAGTCAAAACACACAGACCGAACGTCGCCGACAACACACAACCAAAACAGACACGGCACACAGACCGAACATCGCCGACAACACACAACCAAAACAGACAAGGCACACAGACCGAACATCGCCGACAACACACAACCAAAACAGACACGGCACACAGACCGAACGTCGCCGACAACACACAACCAAAACAGACAAGGCACACAGACCGAACATCGCCGACAACACACAACCAAAACAGACACGGCACACAGACCGAACGTCGCCGACAACACACAACCAAAACAGACAAAACACACAACCAAAACAGACAAAACACACAAACAAAACTGACAAAACACACAACCAAAACAGACAAAACACACAACCAAAACAGACAAAACACACACAACCAAAACAGACAAAACACACAACCAAAACAGACAAAACACACAACCAAAACAAACAAAACACACAACCAAAACAGACAAAACACACAACCAAAACACACAAAACACACAACCAACCAAAACAGACAAAACACACAACCAAAACAGACACGGCACACAGACCGAACGTCGCCGACAACACACAACCAAAACAGACAAAACACACAACCAAAACAGACAAAACACACAATCAAAACAGAGAAAACACACAACCAAAACAGACAAAACACACAACCAAAACAGACAAAACACACAACCAAAACAGACAAAACACACAACCAAAACAGACAAAACACACAAAACACACAACCAAAACAGACAAAACACACAACCAAAACAGACAAAACAGACAACCAAAACAGACAAGACACACAACCAAAACAGACAAAACACACAACCAAAGACACACAACCAAAACAGACACGGCACACAGACCTAACGTCGCCGACAACACACAACCAAAACAGACAAGGCACACAGACCGAACATCGCCGACAACACACAACCAAAACATACACGGCACACAGACCGAACGTCGCTGACAACACACAACCAAAACAGACAAAACACACAACCAAAACAAACAAAACACACAACCAAAACAGACAAAACACACAACCAAAACAGACAAAACACACAACCAAAACAGACAAAACACACAACCAAAACAGACAAAACACACAACCAAAACAGACAAAACACACAACCAAAAACAGACACGGCACACAGACCGAACGTCGCCGACAACACACAACCAAAACAGACAAAACACACAACCAAAACAGACAAAACACACAACCAAAACAGACAAAACACACAGCCTAAACAGACAAAACACACAACCAAAACAGACAAAACACACAACCAAAACAGACAAAACACACAACCAAAACAGACAAAACACACAACCAAAACAGACAAAACACACAACCAAAACAGACAAAACACACAACCAAAACAGACAAAACACACAACCAAAACAGACAAAACACACAACCAAAATAGACAAAACACAACCAAAAGAGACAAAACACACAACCAAAACAGACAAAACACACAACCAAAACAGACAAAACACACAACCAAAACAGACAAAACACACAGCCAAACAGAAAAAACACACAACCAAAACAGACAAAACACACAACCAAAACAGACAAAACACACAACCAAAACAGACAAAACACACAACCAAAATAGACAAAACACAACCAAAAGAGACAAAACACACAACCAAAACAGACAAAACACACAACCAAAACAGACAAAACACACAACCAAAACAGACAAAACACACAGCCAAACAGAAAAAACACACAACCAAAACAGACAAAACACACAACCAAAACAGACAAAACACACAACCAAAACAGACAAAACACACAACCAAAACAGACAAAACACACAACCAAAACAGACAAAACACATAACCATAACAGACAAAACACACAACCAAAACAGATCCGAGACACCAACACATCGGACAATAAACAACCAAAACTGATCCGTGGTGGATGATCAGGGTTACTTTTTATAATAGCGTATGGTTTGTAATCAGGGTTGCTTATATAATAGCGTATGGTGTGTTATCAGGGTTACTTTTTACTTAAGTGTATGTCGTGTTATCAGGGCTACTACCAACGATTGAGTATGGTTTGTTATCAGGGTTACGTTTTATTATAGCTTATGATGTGTTATCAGGGTTACTTTTTATTATAGCGTATGCTGTGTTATCAGGGTTACTTTTTATTTTAGTATATATTGTGTTATCAGCGTTACTTTTAATCATGGCGTACGGTGTGTAATCAGGGTAACGTTTTATTAGCGTATGGTGTATTATCATGGCATGGTGTGTTTTCAGGTTTACTTTTAATTATAGCGTTTCGTGTGTTATCAAGGTACTTTTTTATTCAAGCGTATGGCATGTTACCATGGTAACTTATTGTTATAGCGTATGGTTTTTTTTATCAGGGTTACTGATTGTAGCATATTATTTTTTACCAGGGTTACTTTTTATTCAAGCGTATGGTGAGTTATCAGGGTTACTTACTATTATAGCGTGTGATGTGTTACCAGGGTACTTTTCATTAAGGCATATGGTGTGTTATCAGGGTTACTTTTTATATAGTGTTTGGTGTGTTATCAGGGTTACTTTTTATTATAGCGTATGATGTGTTATCAGGGTTACTTTTTTCATAGCCTATGGTGTGTTATCAAGTTAACGTTTTATCATAGTTGCGTATTTACGTAATTATGCTAACTACACCATTCGATTTTTTTTAGCATACGGCTGTCCAAAGTTTTATAGATAGCTGTACCTAAGTCTGACCTTTCCATAGTGGGACAAAGGCATTTATCACTGACAAATGAAGCATGAGTTACAACATTTTGATACACCCCTCTGACCCGGAGAGGTAACAAAAGAATCAATCCAAATGCCTTCGGGCCATATTTCAACAGAAAAGTTTTATTATACGTTATTACGGTTCCAGACAGGTAATATGGTCTAATATACCTTGTCTGGAACTTATATTTCCCTAGCCGAAGGCGAGGGGAATATGAATTCCTGACAAGGTATATCAGACCATATTACCTGTCTGGAACCGTAATAACATTTTTGTCATACTGCAAATCGCTTATAAACTGTCATTTCAAAATGGCATCGACAGTAAAATTTCAAACTTTTTTATTTGTTGATGGATTGTAAAATTTCACCATTAAAAAGATCGCACCCGTAAATGGTTTATTCGAAATGAATACACCACGAATGAAATTTATTTGAGCAGAAAATTAAAATTAAAGGATCTGAAGCGACAACAGACAAAACACACAACCAAAACAGACAAAACACACAACCAAACAGACAAAACACACAACCAAAACAGACAAAACACACAACCAAAACAGACAAAACACACAACCAAAACAGACAAAACACACAACCAAAACAGACAAAACACACAACCAAAACAGACAAAACACACAACCAAAACAGACAAAACACACAACCAAAACAAACAAAACACACAACCAAAACAGACAAAACACACAACAAAAACAGACAAAACACACAACCAAAACAGACAAAACACACAACAAAAATAGACAAAACACACAACCAAAAACAGACACGGCACACATACCGAACGTCGCCGACAACACACAACCAAAACAGACAAAACACACAACCAAAACAGACAAAACACACAACCAAAACAGACAAAACACACAGCCTAAACAGACAAAACACACAACCAAAACAGACAAAACACACAACCAAAACAGACAAAACACACAACCAAAACAGACAAAACACACAACCAAAACAGACAAAACACACAACCAAAACAGACAAAACACACAACCAAAACAGACAAAACACACAACCAAAACAGACAAAACACACAACCAAAACACACAACCAAAACAGACAAAACACACAACCAAAAGAGACACGGCACACAGACCTAACGTCGCCGACAACACACAACCAAAACAGACAAAACACACAACCAAAACAGACCAGGCACACAGACCGAACGTGGCCGACAACACAAAACCAAAACAGTCAAGACACACAGACCGAACGTCGCCGACAACACACAACCAAAACAGACACGGCACACAGACCGAACGTCGCCGACAACACACAACCAAAACAGACAAGGCACACAGACCGAACATCGCCGACAACACACAACCAAAACAGACACGGCACACAGACCGAACGTCGCCGACAACACACAACCAAAACAGACAAAACACACAACCAAAACAGACAAAACACACAAACAAAACTGACAAAACACACAACCAAAACAGACAAAACACACAACCAAAACAGACAAAACACACACAACCAAAACAGACAAAACACACAACCAAAACAGACAAAACACACAACCAAAACAAACAAAACACACAACCAAAACAGACAAAACACACAACCAAAACACACAAAATACACAACCAACCAAAACAGACAAAACACACAACCAAAACAGACACGGCACACAGACCGAACGTCGCCGACAACACACAACCAAAACAGACAAAACACACAACCAAAACCGACAAAACACACAAACAAAACAGAGAAAACACACAACCAAAACAGACAAAACACACAACCAAAACAGACAAAACACACAACCAAAACAAACAAAACTGACAAAACACACAACCAAAACAGACAAAACACACAACCAAAACAGACAAAACACACAACCAAAACAGACAAAACAGACAACCAAAACAGACAAGACACACAACCAAAACAGACAAAACACACAACCAAAGACACACAACCAAAACAGACACGGCACACAGACCTAACGTCGCCGACAACACACAACCAAAACAGACAAGGCACACAGACCGAACATCGCCGACAACACACAACCAAAACATACACGGCACACAGACCGAACGTCGCCGACAACACACAACCAAAACAGACAAAACACACAACCAAAACAAACAAAACACACAACCAAAACAGACAAAACACACAACCAAAACAGACAAAACACACAACCAAAACAGACAAAACACACAACCAAAACAGACAAAACACACAACCAAAACAGACAAAACACACAACCAAAAACAGACACGGCACACAGACCGAACGTCGCCGACAACACACAACCAAAACAGACAAAACACACAACCAAAACAGACAAAACACACAACCAAAACAGACAAAACACACAGCCTAAACAGACAAAACACACAACCAAAACAGACAAAACACACAACCAAAACAGACAAAACACACAACCAAAACAGACAAAACACACAACCAAAACAGACAAAACACACAACCAAAACAGACAAAACACACAACCAAAACAGACAAAACACACAACCAAAATAGACAAAACACAACCAAAAGAGACAAAACACACAACCAAAACAGACAAAACACACAACCAAAACAGACAAAACACACAACCAAAACAGACAAAACACACAACCAAAACAGACAAAACACACAACCAAAACACACAAAACACACAACCAAAACACACAACCAAAAGAGACAAAACACACAACGAAAACAGACACGGCACACAGACCTAACGTCGCCGACAACACACAACCAAAAAGGACAAAACACACAACCAAAACAGACCAGGCACACAGACCGAACGTCGCCGACAACACACAACCAAAACAGTCAAAACACACAGACCGAACGTCGCCGACAACACACAACCAAAACAGACACGGCACACAGACCGAACGTCGCCGACAACACACAACCAAAACAGACAAGGCACACAGACCGAACATCGCCGACAACACACAACCAAAACAGACACGGCACACAGACCGAACGTCGCCGACAACACACAACCAAAACAGACAAGGCACACAGACCGAACATCGCCGACAATACACAACCAAAACAGACACGGCACACAGACCGAACGTCGCCGACAACACACAACCAAAACAGACAAAACACACAACCAAAACAGACAAAACACACAAACAAAACTGACAAAACACACAACCAAAACAGACAAAACACACAACCAAAACAGACAAAACACACACAACCAAAACAGACAAAACACACAACCAAAACAGACAAAACACACAACCAAAACAAACAAAACACACAACCAAAACAGACAAAACACACAACCAAAACACACAAAACACACAACCAACCAAAACAGACAAAACACACAACCAAAACAGACACGGCACACAGACCGAACGTCGCCGACAACACACAACCAAAACAGACAAAACACACAACCAAAACAGACAAAACACACAATCAAAACAGAGAAAACAGACAACCAAAACAGACAAAACACACAACCAAAACAGACAAAACACACAACCAAAACAGACAAAACACACAACCAAAACAGACAAAACAGACAAAACACACAACCAAAACAGACAAAACACACAACCAAAACAGACAAAACAGACAACCAAAACAGACAAGACACACAACCAAAACAGACAAAACACACAACCAAAGACACACAACCAAAACAGACACGGCACACAGACCTAACGTCGCCGACAACACACAACCAAAACAGACAAGGCACACAGACCGAACATCGCCGACAACACACAACCAAAACATACACGGCACACAGACCGAACGTCGCCGACAACACACAACCAAAACAGACAAAACACACAACCAAAACAAACAAAACACACAACCAAAACAGACAAAACACACAACCAAAACAGACAAAACACACAACCAAAACAGACAAAACACACAACCAAAACAGACAAAACACACAACCAAAACAGACAAAACACACAACCAAAAACAGACACGGCACACAGACCGAACGTCGCCGACAACACACAACCAAAACAGACAAAACACACAACCAAAACAGACAAAACACACAACCAAAACAGACAAAACACACAGCCTAAACAGACAAAACACACAACCAAAACAGACAAAACACACAACCAAAACAGACAAAACACACAACCAAAACAGACAAAACACACAACCAAAACAGACAAAACACACAACCAAAACAGACAAAACACACAACCAAAACAGACAAAACACACAACCAAAACAGACAAAACACACAACCAAAATAGACAAAACACAACCAAAAGAGACAAAACACACAACCAAAACAGACAAAACACACAACCAAAACAGACAAAACACACAACCAAAACAGACAAAACACACAGGCAAACAGAAAAAACACACAACCAAAACAGACAAAACACACAACCAAAACAGACAAAACACACAACCAAAACAGACAAAACACACAACCAAAATAGACAAAACACAACCAAAACAGACAAAACACACAACCAAAACACACAAAACACACAACCAAAACAGACAAAACACACAACCAAAACAGACAAAACACATAGCCAAACAGAAAAAACACACAACCAAAACAGACAAAACACACAACCAAAACAGACAAAACACACAACCAAAACAGACAAAACACACAACCAAAACAGACAAAACACACAACCAAAACAGACAAAACACATAACCATAACAGACAAAACACACAACCAAAACAGATCCGAGACACCAACACATCGGACAATAAACAACCAAAACTGATCCGTGGTGGATGATCAGGGTTACTTTTTATAATAGCGTATGGTTTGTAATCAGGGTTGCTTATATAATAGCGTATGGTGTGTTATCAGGGTTACTTTTTACTTAAGTGTATGTCGTGTTATCAGGGCTACTACCAACGATTGAGTATGGTTTGTTATCAGGGTTACGTTTTATTATAGCTTATGATGTGTTATCAGGGTTACTTTTTATTATAGCGTATGCTGTGTTATCAGGGTTACTTTTTATTTTAGTATATATTGTGTTATCAGCGTTACTTTTAATCATGGCGTACGGTGTGTAATCAGGGTAACGTTTTATTAGCGTATGGTGTATTATCATGGCATGGTGTGTTTTCAGGTTTACTTTTAATTATAGCGTTTCGTGTGTTATCAAGGTACTTTTTTATTCAAGCGTATGGCATGTTACCATGGTAACTTATTGTTATAGCGTATGGTTTTTTTTATCAGGGTTACTGATTGTAGCATATTATTTTTTACCAGGGTTACTTTTTATTCAAGCGTATGGTGAGTTATCAGGGTTACTTACTATTATAGCGTGTGATGTGTTACCAGGGTACTTTTCATTAAGGCATATGGTGTGTTATCAGGGTTACTTTTTATATAGTGTTTGGTGTGTTATCAGGGTTACTTTTTATTATAGCGTATGATGTGTTATCAGGGTTACTTTTTTCATAGCCTATGGTGTGTTATCAAGTTAACGTTTTATCATAGTTGCGTATTTACGTAATTATGCTAACTACACCATTCGATTTTTTTTAGCATACGGCTGTCCAAAGTTTTATAGATAGCTGTACCTAAGTCTGACCTTTCCATAGTGGGACAAAGGCATTTATCACTGACAAATGAAGCATGAGTTACAACATTTTGATACACCCCTCTGACCCGGAGAGGTAACAAAAGAATCAATCCAAATGCCTTCGGGCCATATTTCAACAGAAAAGTTTTATTATACGTTATTACGGTTCCAGACAGGTAATATGGTCTAATATACCTTGTCTGGAACTTATATTTCCCTAGCCGAAGGCGAGGGGAATATGAATTCCTGACAAGGTATATCAGACCATATTACCTGTCTGGAACCGTAATAACATTTTTGTCATACTGCAAATCGCTTATAAACTGTCATTTCAAAATGGCATCGACAGTAAAATTTCAAACTTTTTTATTTGTTGATGGATTGTAAAATTTCACCATTAAAAAGATCGCACCCGTAAATGGTTTATTCGAAATGAATACACCACGAATGAAATTTATTTGAGCAGAAAATTAAAATTAAAGGATCTGAAGCGACAACAGACAAAACACACAACCAAAACAGACAAAACACACAACCAAACAGACAAAACACACAACCAAAACAGACAAAACACACAACCAAAACAGACAAAACACACAACCAAAACAGACAAAACACAAAACCAAAACAGACAAAACACACAACCAAAACAGACAAAACACACAACCAAAACAGACAAAACACACAACCAAAACAGACAAAACACACAACCAAAACAGACAAAACACACAACCAAAACAGACAAAACACACAACCAAAACAGACAAAACACACAACCAAAACAAACAAAACCCACAACCAAAACAGACAAAACACACAACCAAAGACACACAACCAAAACAGACACGGCACACAGACCGAACGTCGCCGACAACACACAACCAAAACAGACAAGGCACACAGACCGAACATCGCCGACAACACACAACCAAAACAGACACGGCACACAGACCGAACGTCGCCGACAACACACAACCAAAACAGACAAAACACACAACCAAAACAAACAAAACACACAACCAAAACAGACAAAACACACAACCAAAACAGACAAAACACACAACCAAAACAGACAAAACACACAACCAAAACAGACAAAACACACAACCAAAACAGACAAAACACACAACCAAAAACAGACACGGCACACAGACCGAACGTCGCCGACAACACACAACCAAAACAGACAAAACACACAACCAAAACAGACAAAACACACAACCAAAACAGACAAAACACACAGCCTAAACAGACAAAACACACAACCAAAACAGACAAAACCCACAACCAAAACAGACAAAACACACAACCAAAAGAGACAAAACACACAACCAAAACAGACAAAACACACAACCAAAACAGACAAAACACACAACCAAAACACACAAAACACACAACCAAAACAGACAAAACACACAACCAAAATAGACAAAACACAACCAAAAGAGACAAAACACACAACCAAAACAGACAAAACACACAACCAAAACAGACAAAACACACAACCAAAACAGACAAAACACACAACCAAAACACACAACCAAAACAGACACGGCACACAGACCTAACGTCGCCGACAACACACAACCAAAACAGACAAAACACACAACCAAAACAGACAAAACACACAAACAAAACTGACAAAACACACAACCAAAACAGACAAAACACACAACCAAAACAGACAAAACACACAACCAAAACAAACAAAACTGACAAAACACACAACCAAAACAGACAAAACACACAACCAAAACAGACAAAACACACAACCAAAACAGACAAAACACACAACCAAAACAGACAAGACACACAACCAAAACAGACAAAACACACAACCAAAGACAAACAACCAAAACAGACACGGCACACAGACCGAACGTCGCCGACAACACACAACCAAAACAGACACAGCACACAGACCGAACGTCGCCGACAACACACAACCAAAACAGACAAAACACACAACCAAAACAAACAAAACACACAACCAAAACAGACAAAACACACAACCAAAACAGACAAAACACACAACCAAAACAGACAAAACACACAACCAAAAACAGACACGGCACACAGACCGAACGTCGCCGACAACACACAACCAAAACAGACAAAACACACAACCAAAACAGACAAAACACACAAACAAAACAGACAAAACACACAGCCTAAACAGACAAAACACACAACCAAAACAGACAAAACACACAACCAAAACAGACAAAACACACAACCAAAACAGACAAAACACACAACCAAAACAGACAAAACACACAACCAAAACAGACAAAACACACAACCAAAACACACAAAACACACAACCAAAACAGACAAAACACACAACCAAAATAGACAAAACACACAACCAAAACAGACAAAACACACAACCAAAATAGACAAAACACAACCTAAAGAGACAAAACACACAACCAAAACAGACAAAACACACAACCAAAACAGACAAAACACACAACCAAAACAGACAAAACACACAACCAAAACAGACAAAACACACAACCAAAACAGATAAAAAAACCCAAACAAAACAGACAAAACACACAACCAAAACAGACAAAACACACAACCAAAACAGACAAAACACACAACCAAAACAGACAAAACACACAACCAAAAACAGACACGGCACACAGACCGAACGTCGCCGACAACACACAACCAAAACAGACAAAACACACAACCAAAACAGACAAAACACACAACCAAAACAGACAAAACACACAGCCTAAACAGACAAAACACACAACCAAAACAGGCAAAACACACAACCAAAACAGACAAAACACACAACCAAAACAAACAAAACACACAACCAAAACAGACAAAACACACAACCAAAACAGACAAAACACACAACCAAAACACACAAAACACACAACCAAAACAGACAAAACACACAACCAAAATAGACAAAACACCCAACCAAAAGAGACAAAACACACAACCAAACAGACAAAACACACAACCAAAACAGACAAAACAAACAACCAAAACAGACAAAACACACAACCAAAACAGACAAAACACACAACCAAAACACACAACCAAAACAGACAAAACACACAACCAAAACAGACACGGCACACAGATCTAACGTCGCCGACAACACACAACCAAAACTGACAAAACACACAACCAAAACAGATCAGGCACACAGACCGAACGTCGCCGACAACACACAACCAAAACAGTCAAGACACACAGACCGAACGTCGCCGACAACACACAGTCAAAGCAGACACGGCACACAGACCGAACGTCGCCGACAACACACAACCAAAACAGACACGGCACACAGACCGAACGTCGCCGACAACACACAACAAACACAGACAAAACACACAAACAAAACAGACAAAACACTCAAACAAAACTGACAAAACACACAACCAAAACAGACAAAACACACAACCAAAACAGACAAAACACACAACCAAACAGACAAAACACACAACCAAACAGACAAGACACACAACCAAAACAGACAAAACACACAACCAAAACAGACAAAACACACAACCAAAACAGACAAAACACACAACCAAAACAGACAAAACACACAACCAAACAGACAAAACACACAACCAAAACACACAACCAAAACAGACAAAACACACAACAAAAACAGACAAAACACACAACCAAAACAGACAAAACACACCACCAAAACAGACAAAACACACAACCAAAACAGACAAAACACACAACCAAAACAGACAAAACACACAACCAAAAACAGACACGGCACACAGACGAACGTCGCCGACAACACACAATCAAAACAGACAAAACACACAACCAAAACAGACAAAACACACAACCAAAACAGACAAAACACACACAACCAAAACAGACAAAACACACAGCCAAAACAGACAAAACACACAACCAAAACAGACAAAACACACAACCAAAACAGACAAAACACACAACCAAAACAGACAAAACACACAGCCAAAACAGACAAAACACACAACCAAAACAGACAAAACACACAACCAAAACAGACAAAACACACAACCAAAACAGACAAAACACACAACCAAAACAGACAAAACACACAACCATAACAGACAAAACACACAACCAAAACAGATCCGAGACACCAACACGTCGGACAATAAACAACCAAAACTGATCCGTGGTGGATGATCAGGGTTACTTTTTATAATAGCGTATGGTTTGTAATCAGGGTTGCTTATATAATAGCGTATGGTGTGTTATCAGGGTTACTTTTTACTTAAGTGTATGTCGTGTTATCAGGGCTACTACCAACGATTGAGTATGGTTTGTTATCAGGGTTACGTTTTATTATAGCTTATGATGTGTTATCAGGGTTACTTTTTATTATAGCGTATGCTGTGTTATCAGGGTTACTTTTTATTATAGTATATATTGTGTTATCAGTGTTACTTTTAATCATGGCGTACGGTGTGTAATCAGGGTAACGTTTTATTAGCGTATGGTGTATTATCATGGCATGGTGTATTTTCAGGTTTACTTTTAATTATAGCGTTTCGTGTGTTATCAAGGTACTTTTTTATTCAAGCGTATGGCATGTTACCATGGTAACTTATTGTTATAGCGTATGGTTTTTTTTATCAGGGTTACTGATTGTAGCATATTATTTTTTATCAGGGTTACTTTTTATTCAAGCGTATGGTGAGTTATCAGGGTTACTTACTATTATAGCGTGTGATGTGTTACCAGGGTACTTTTCATTAAGGCATATGGTGTGTTATCAGGGTTACTTTTTATATAGTGTTTGGTTTGTTATCAGGGTTACTTTTTATTATAGCGTATGATGTGTTATCAGGGTTACTTTTTTCATAGCCTATGGTGTGTTATCAAGTTAACGTTTTATCATAGTTGCGTATTTACGTAATTATGCTAACTACACCATTCGATTTTTTTAGCATACGGCTGTCCAAAGTTTTATAGATAGCTGTACCTAAGTCTGACCTTTCCATAGTGGGACAAAGGCATTTATCACTGACGAATGAAGCATGAGTTACAACATTTTGATACACCCCTCTGACCCGGAGAGGTAACAAAAGAATCAATCCAAATGCCTTCGGGCCATATTTCAACAGAAAAGTTTTATTATACGTTATTACGGTTCCAGACAGGTAATATGGTCTAATATACCTTGTCTGGAATTTATATTTCCCTAGCCGAAGGCGAGGGCAATATGAATTCCTGACAAGGTATATCAGACCATATTACCTGTCTGGAACCGTAATAACATTTTTGTCATACTGCAAATCGCTTATAAACTGTCATTTCAAAATGGCATCGACAGTAAAATTTCTAACTTTTTCATTTGTTGATGGATTGTAAAATTTCCTTCACCATTAAAAAGATCGCACCCGTAAATGGTTTATTCGAAATGAATACACCACGAATGAAATTTATTTGAGCAGAAAATTAAAATTAAAGGATCTGAAGCGAGAGGAAAATTCAAAATGTTTGAATGTTTTTACGGGAAAAGCTCGCTATGACGTCAAGAAACAATAAGGTATCCATGACGTCACACAGGTTCATATTAACGGCTGCAGACGGGTAACATAGTGTCATAATTACGACTAAATAACCAATGGAATTCCTAGAAATTTATTTGCAGTGTGACAATAGCAATTATCAGTATTTATGACATATACCAATTTTTGCGATAAAGGAAACTGCATATATCGAAAACATTCAAAGAACAATTAATATAGGCGTACAATTCTTGGTTTTGATTTGACATCTGACAGGCATTTCCATCGTATATTTGTTAAACGTCTTTAAATTCAATAGCATCATTTAAAACCTGATAAATTTACAGCATGGACCAGACATGCACGTTTCGGGTACTAAACCCTCGTCAGTGATCCTCAGTCTAAACAATGTAGCGTGGCCAAAAAGTATGAACATTAATATGAATTATGGCAAAGCCCTTGAAGCGAAGCGAAGACGGTGCATGAAAATTCCGTCAAAAATCGCATGGGCTGTCTAGTCGCATTTTGCTTTGTTTATATAGGATACGAAACTATGGATTAAAAAAAATTGATAGAGCATACGAAACTAAGGATTCAAAAATTTTCATGTAGGATACGAAACTAAGGACTCAAAAAGTTTCAGTGCCCTGTTGCAGACATATATCCTATTACTTTTCAACCATTTCACTACTTTTCATCCTAGCTTTATATTACACAATGTAAAAACTGAATCTACACCATATAGCTACAAAAATAGGGATTCATCTAGAAATATTTTCGTATAAAAACTGACTAAAATGGCGGCGCCCATAAGATATTGATTCTTGATTGAAGAAAATTGAATTGTCAGTATATATCTTTTCTTCTTTATTTTCGTTCATTTTCCCACTTGTTTTGTATATATGTGTTACCATTAAAGCTTGCTCAGAGTAAGCGGGCCCTTCGGACCCGCTTGCTCGCTTCGCTTCGCTATTATGATTGTCCAAAAATGTACCAAAAGACGTAGCAGAGTGGGTGGTATATGATGCTACAGGACCCACGTTTTAGAAATTTAAAGAAATATTGTAACAGAAAATTTCAAATGCGTTGGAGAGACAGACGATCAATCGAAGTTGATCGAACTTGGCTACATGTGCCCTCGGGGACTCTTGGTCCACCAGCAGTGACACTCGCCAAGTAGTTCAAATATTAAACGTCTTTAAATTCAATAGCATCATTTAAAACCTGATAAATTGACAGCATGGACCAGACATGCACGTTTCGGGTACTAAACCCTCGTCAGTGATCCTCAGTCTAAACAATGTAATGTGGCAAAAAAGTATGAAAATTATTATGATTGTCCAAAAATGTACCAAAAGACGTAGCAGAGTGGGTAGGATATGATGCTACAGGACCCACGTTTTAGAAATTTAAAGAAATTTTGTAACAGAAAATTTCAAATGCGTTGAAGAGACAGACGATTGTCAGTAACCTAATGCGACTTAATATTCTGTTTTTCACAGCCAATCAGATTACAAGAAACTTGATGGAGGGATAAAAAGCATGCTATCATGGCAATGGAAGTTTATGATCGCAGGAACGTCAGGATTTCGTTAGGCCATTACTTATTTATCGTTTACATATATATATGCAGAACAAACCAACATGCTCATAAATTAAATAAAAGTAATTTCCTGCTTTCGATAATTTTTCATATAAATGAAGAGTTTGAATGTATAAAATGTGATTTCTATACATGTGCGTGATTCTTCCCTAAGTTTTAGCATGTTTTAGGGGACAACGCAATTATTTTATAAATGGAGAGAAAGTTCCCGAATAGGTTTTTTTGTAGATTGACTGGCCTATTTAATTCTCTGGCATTGCTATTTTTGGAAGATGGATAGGCCTAATTCTCTCTAATTCTCATTGGAATGGTGATCACTCATTATCATCGGGTTGAAACGAACAGAAGCTATAAATATTTTTTTTTTTATTTTTAAGAGGAAACTTAATCTAATAAGTTTTACTTTTTATAAGAAATAAAACTTTATGCCGTAAAATTTTTTTTCTACGAGTCCCCGAGGGCAAATGTTGCCAAGTTCGATCAACTTCGGTTGATTGTTTCTTCAACGCATTGGAAAATTTGTGTTGTCAAAATTTCTTGACATTTCTAAAACGTTGGTCATGTAGCCTCATATCTTGCCCATCGTGTACGTCTTTCGGTACATTTTTGAACTTAATATTAGATTTCACACTCTTTGGTAATATATCATTGTTTAGATTGAGGATCACTGGCGAGGGTAAAGAACTCAAAACGTGCTTGGCTGGTCAATTCTGCAAATTTATATGTTCTTAAATGATGCGTTTAAATGTGAAGACGTTAAATATTATAAAGGAAACGTCAAACACTTTAAACCACAAATCATAAATGTTAACTATGATAAATGTTGATACTAATCCGCTTCAATGTCAAAAAGTAAAGTACAAAAAAGTAGCTTTTAGATAGACAAAATGTTCACTTGGGAAAATAAGGTACATAATGTGATTTTAAACGAAACGTGATACTCCATAGTTCATATAAAATGATAAATAGAATGAAAAAGAAAAACTCGAGCAGATTTCACATGAAAATTGTCATGGATAAAAATAGTCATTTTTATATCCCTTAGCTCTGGACTCCTTAATCAAATATGACGTAAACTGCATAACAACATATCATACACAGTCAATACATGTTGGACACAGTTCTCCGTCAATGATACGAAACTTCATCTCAAGATCACAGTCAGTTGGAGGGAATGGACATTCAAACACTGGACATTTAGTGGTACATTTTGGACACCACGGACAAATGATACCGTTGACAAATTTCCATGTAGGCTTGGAATCGATACAGTCTAATGGTCGACACGTTGGCTTAGGGCAGTTTGATCTCTTCAGGGAAGCCGGAAGAGAGGAAGCTGTAAGGCGATACAAGATATGATTATGTACCTTATCAATACAATTATTTCTCGTTCTACATTTTTTTCTATACTAACTTGAACTATTTAAGAGAATTTTACTAACTTAATTAAAACGCAATTCTCCTGAGAAGGGAACTTATTTGTACTTTTCATATTGTGAAATACGTATAGAAATTAAATCGTAGTTAATACAGGCTTTCAACAGAACGTGACAAGTCGTTGCCTGTTAAGTATTATGTAATATCATATACTGAAAAACAAGAGTCATCAAAAAGTGGGACATTTGGCATTGATTTAGATTCGGCTTCACACGTAATGTAATATGAATTAACAATTATTTCGATATCATCCTATTGTAGAAAGTGATGGCATTTTTTTTTTACTAATTTAGTCTGTGCGAAAGCTGTAATGCATTATGTCAAAATATTAACTTGGTTGTTTTTTAGATAATTATCAAAATATCAAGGTGAGAGAGAGAGAGAGAGAGAGAGAGAGAGAGAGAGAGAGAGAGAGAGAGAAGAAATTTAAAAAATTAAATTCAAGAAACCACTTCTCAGATCTCACAATTCAGCGTAAAACTTCATAAATTCATATGAAATTTTTGAAGAATATTGTCTTACCGTATCTTAAAATATATTTTTTTCACATAATTTTACATTCAACATTAAGTAAGCTAAATTCAGGTGTTGTTTGTGAATAAAAAAGTAAACGACTACAGATGAAATATACTTCCTTACATCATAAAAGATAAAATCACCTACCAAGCGTTGTAAAAAGAAATACTATCAGGAAAGTTGTACATTTCATGGTGCTTCTCTGCATGTCACATCAGACAATGGATTTTACGCAATACGTATTGTCCTTTTATAAGAAATTTACGGATATGAATTTTGCGGTTTTATATACACATTACTAGGATTGGTAGTGCAACAGGAAATAAATAAGACATGTCGCGTAGAGGAAAACTTATTGTTTCGTTAAGATTTAGCATACTTCCGTGAAATAATAACATTCTAATTCATTATATAAGATATTTAAAAAACAAATGATTCATAGGTTTGAGGTGAATTTTTGTTCCAAATCCATGACAAGGGTTTTAAACGAATCTAACAGACATAAAGAAGGCACTGGTATTTATTCTCTATATCCATAGAATATTATGCTGTATATAAACCTTCACTGCTTTCGCGATCGGCCTCATACCACGAACGTTTGCTTCATTGAGTATACGTGTATATATAACAGAGGATTAACTAAATGGAAAGAGAGATACATCCGCGAATCATTGTCCATGCGAAAAGGTTTACTTTTATGAACCACGAAAGAAAATACCAGATTCTACTTATGGGTGCAATACCTAAAACACACATATTTTATTTTACTTACATACCGACGAAGGAGGGGATCTTCAACAACACTCGGTCGCAGCACCAACAGAAAAATCTCAAAACACCCAATACTAAAAACCACACACAGAGCAGACACGCTTAGAGAGAGATGCAAAACTTACAAGGAACGCCAAATCACATAGAAACAATTTACATCACACAATAAACCAACGAGACCAATGGGTAATCGGTGCCGACGTAGGACGGCCATCTGTCGCGCAAATAGCAGAAGGTGTGGTTATCCGGATTACGTACGCATAACCCTTCCACTTTTCCGATAACCCAGAAGTCTCGTGAGTTTTCGTGGTGTAAAATAACCTCCTCACTGTAAGATGACCATACAAACAAGACAGCATAACGCAGGGGCCCAAATAGTACACAGATGAATATAAAAACAGAAGACGTACGAAATACAGTCCGTACTCTGCCGGCGGTTGAGAGCTCTTGCTTGTTATCACCCGAGGAGTCATACTGAGATTCACAGAGGACAGGTGGTCATGACCCTGTCTTCTCTAAAGAGGTTTGGACAGGGTCCGTCATAGAGTCCTGTCTTCACAGTTAGTAGAGTGCAACTTTAAGAATGCGCTGGAACAAAGGTTGTAGATTGGTCCAGTACCAAGCCAAGTGTCCGTCTGGTGAAGGAAGGATCATATCTACGGTATATACCGTATGACGGAAATATCACCAGGGAAAAGTTACTATGTTGAATGAAAAATAATCTCTTTTGTCATCCACATTTGTATGAATCTGTCCATGAACAATTTTGACATTAAGGTCCAAAACGGTGTTTCTGTTTGTGTAACGTTTGACTTGTTTAGAGTCAATTCTTGAGGATAGATAACATTTTTATACTTTTCAAAAACAGGATTTCCATAGTAAGAATATCATACAGGTACCTAGAAGTATCAATGAAACACGTCAAATTATCATGTTTTCTTTGCTTATGACGGTTTTGGATAAATTCTTCTTTCATACCAGTAGAAAATAAGTCAGCAACAAGAGGCGCACAGGTAGTACCCATAGGGATCCCTACAACCTGCTTGTAGAGATTCTCACCAAATCTTACATAAATGTTGTCCAAGTGGATGGTCAAGACAATACACAGGTAAGTACATGTCCATGATTTGTATGATTTTCTGTGTCTGAAAAGAAACCCTTTGATTCAAATGTACAAATATAAGTTTCCCCTCTCGATCAAAGCACCATTTAATGAGCTTTGACAATCGATCATTTATTTTGTCGAGAGGAAGCGTGGTGTACATATTTGAGAAGTCGTATGAAGAAATCGTATTGGTTTGAAAATTTCTAGATTTCATTTTGTCAATGACATCCCCTGTATTTGTGATAGACCAAAATAAGTTCATATTATTTCTGTTTAGAACAGTTTCACAGGTTTGCTTATTTTCTTATTGTTGTGATTGCTGACGTCAGATTTCTAGATGAAATTGTAGTTGAGCAATTGCTAGAATTGGCAATGTATCGAAATTTGTAAGGAGACTTGTTCAGTGTTGGTCATGTTGGTATGCAGTAAATCGAGGAGGATCCAATTTAGAAATAGGGATGTTGAATGAATGATAAACGTCCTCATATTCAGAAGCATCATTTAAGAACAGATAAATTTTCAGCATGGACCAGACGTGCACGTTTCGGGTACATAACCCTCGTCAGTGATCCTCAAGCTAAACAATGTAATATTACCAAAGAGTGTGAAAATTATTATGTCCCAAAGTTTACCGAAAGACGTAGCGGGATGGTTGGGATATGATGCTACAGGACCCACGTTTTAGAAATTTCGCGAAATTTTGATTACAGAAATTTTCGAATGCGTTGAGGAGACGATAAACTGAAGTTGATCGAACAAAGAAATTTCTCTGTTATGTTTGCTCAAAATGTTAGGGATACTTTCATTGCTTTTGATATAAGTATTTGAAGACGAAAGTTCCGGATTCAAACGTTCACAATTGGCGTCCGACTGATACCACTTTACAACACTTTGCGATCGAAATAATTAGCTTCGCACGAGCTATTGCACACGTTACACGATCTCTCACATTCCTTGCATCTGTTTAGTAGTCGGATCAAGTCGAACCAAAATAGAGGACTAGGGCACTATTCAGATGCGATCGAATGCGATCCGAATTATCGCAATGTAACACATAAATGTTAGTACGAGCATACATGCCAGCACGAGTAATGATCACAAGATTAATCAAAACTTTCTAAGCATGTGTTTTGCGACAATAAAACTTTGCTCATTTGATCATATCACGGCTCTTCAGCTTCAATTTGCCATGCTTTGCAACTGTTATTAAGTACACTGTATACACATTTCTTTTTAATTCACTGACCACAATTAACAATGGATGCTTGTGCATCCATGTACCTTTAAGTCCACTGTAGAGAACCAGAAGTGGGCTGTATATGTTAAACGTCTTCAAATTCAATATAATTTCTCCGACTCGCAAGAACATTGGTATGATCGAACACATGATCGCACGAGTACCACACGTCGTATCGCATTGGCGCACATTCATTCGTCTGTTCGCATGATACATCGCAATATTGTATGCGTTTGCATTTGCATCACACAATAATAACTTTAGATCGCGAGATCGTTGTGGCATGAATACACCAAAGATTTAAAACGAGTTACGGGCCGTTTTTGGCTACCAAAAACTGGAGCACGAATTGAATGAACGCGGGTTTGTGATTGGCTAATATTCACATGAGAGAAAGTACAAAAGTTTAGACATTCACCTCGTACATTGATTTCTAATTAATTATTACATGAACAGAACATGGGTTTTATACCTAGGGGTACTTATTTAAAATTTCATTTTTTCACTTTTCTGTTCATTGTAGAGAGTTGGTAGAGAGAAGGTAGAGAGTTGGAACCCTTCGACATTATTGTAAATTTAGAGGATGAAAAGCAAGGGTGACCCGCATGATTTATTACATTAAAAGGTAGATAAGTTATTGTTCTGTCTTATGATGAATTACTTATTTTTTAAATCGCCTATATTTTCACAGGAGTATGGAAGCCCAACGGGAATAACCTTTATAATGGAAGTATACAGGAATTTTTCGGTATTTGAATTACCTTCTTCATACCTTGTGCGATTTCTTTTTCCTATGCGATTAATTATTTCGGCAACAATCTACGATCAATATCTAAATATTTTGTCGCTTCTGATCATGCGCCAATAGTGAAATGTATTTCATATTCGTTTTATTGTATCACCAAAAATTAATCCAAAACGTACTGATAACTATTAAAGCAATTGTCATAGGCAGTGTTTTGAAATTCGCTTCTAGTTTACTTATCAAGAGTATCCCTTTTCGACTCTTTGGGAAAGCTGCATTTTTCAGAAGTAATTTTATATAGGGGCGTTAAGCATGCGTGTTCTAACGTACACTGATACAGGAGCAAAGTGGAAAGTCATGACTAGGTTTTTATGAATTCAGTGCATAACAGTAAAATGCCACAAAATTATGTAGCCTTTTTATACATTTTCTCTCTGTTCTAGAAAGTCTATCCTTTAAATCTGTTTTAAAACCTTGGCGAAAATTGCCAATTGCTACTTCAAACTGCTCTGAAGTGCAAAACTGTCTTGACCTTGGCTTATCTCTTGGTGCCAAGTTGAGCTTTCAAATGACTATATCCCTATATACAGCACAAAATCGATAATTCAGAAAAGCATAAACCGAAGGCATACAAAATTAGGATAAATCAGGAACAAAAGCATACAAACAAAAACCCCCACCACATGAAAAGAAGCGAACTCCCAAAATGGAAGTGAGATCAGGTGCTCAGGAAGAGTCAGCATCTCCTGCATGCAATCACCCTTCGCTTCAATTCGGTAGAACTGTCACATCCGGTTACTTCCATTTTGGAAGGTATAAAGTATAATCTTTGGTAGGACGGTACAAATGGTCTATGACAGAATATCATCCTGCAAAATTACTACACCAAAATTAAGTTATGATTATTTCTAGCAAAGAATTAGGATATAATTCAGAAGTACTTGTCAATTCGAGATAAGGAAACTTTTAAGTAGTGAACATGTAATTACAATATATAACAATATTAACGAGATATCACACGCGTTTCAGTAGCCTCCCTTAGACGAGAATTTTAAAGAAACCTCCACGCTGAAGATTTCCGATTTTCGTAACTTAAAATGTCTTGATGTTTTGGCTTTGTTATAATCGCTCAATCGGCAAGTCGATCCAATAGCTCAGAGGTAGAGCTCATGCCCACCATACGGGAAGACCGCGGTTCGAGCCTGAGTGCAGGGGTAATGAATAAATTGTTATTCGTATGTACATACGAATGTTATTTTTTCTTTGCAAAGTAAAGGTAAGCCTAGAGTGACCAACAAAAGTCAAATTTTTGCTGAAATTGAACTTACAAATGTATTTGAAAATTTTGTTAAGACTTTTTTGTAATAGGGTCATTTATTTTATTTCTATGTGTATATTTCTATTTGTCATTTTCATTCTTGAATTTACATGTTACCTTTACATAGTAGTCATGTGATTGACCATGTGACTTTGTATAAACTTTTTCCATTGGTTTAATTAATTTAATTGAAATTTTCATTGTGGTCAGCCATGTTGTAGTGAAAACAGAACTTTTGTGTCTCTCTTATAAATTTGGATTTTGGACATATCAGAACATATTGTAAGTACTTTTTCTACTTTTATATGGTTCCAGTAATCATATCTTTCCATTCCAGGATTGTATATTTCATGATTTACATTTTTAGTAATTTTGTGATATTTCTCAGAGTACGATCCTTTAATGTACATTAGATTAGATTTTACTACTTTATATACCTGCTTCAGATCTAGTTAAATTACATGTAAGTTATTATTTGTAACTGAGATCATTATATTTTTATATTTTTCTTCAGTAAGATTTATTGAAGGAGTAGATTATATTTTTATGAGTCCTTTGTATAAATTTAGGTACTCCTGATTATCCCCCCTAGTTAGATTGTCCATAGTCAGTCAGTCAGAGTGCTGTGCCTTGACCCACAGCCGGGTAAGATAGACAATTCATACTGTATTATTTTTACTAGAGTTATCTTTCTTTGATTAGTAATGGCGTATCCTCGATTTTGATTTTAGTCATTCTAATTTAGATTTTATCAGATATACATTTCTATTTGAAGTAAATTAAATTGTAGTATAAAGATTATATATATATTAAACGTTCCTGTTAATTTCATCGAGATTTATGGATTGAATCAGATAATATTGAGAATTTCGATTTGGTAATGCACTTAGCCACCATTGATGTTTATATTGTTTATTTAGTATACTTATGAAGTGTAATGTGTTACAGGGCATATGCATATAGATGCATTATGGTTGAGGCGTAATAAAGATAAGGAACTGATCGTCGGTGTACTGTCTTACTTACGAACCCCCAGTTGCATCCAACATCTAAATAATGGTAGATGTATACCGGAAGCCGCTGCGACAAAATGGCGCCCACGTTGGGACAATACCGTGGCAACTACAGAGGTAACCATGGTTATGGAAACCAAGGGATAGGATACATTCCATCCAGCTATGGAAACCAAGGCAGAGGATTCCCATCATCCAATCAGTCAAACTAGAAGAAGTCACCATTGACAGGGACCAAATGGTCGACTTCGAAGATAGAGGTCCCCTATGCTACAGATGTAGGCAACCTGGACAACTGATGAGAGACTGTAAAGTCAACTTACAGCATTCAAAGATGCAGTATTTCGATGAAGCACCTAGCGACTTCATACGTATGATGAATCATCACACCCAACAGCAACATAAGATGAAAGCTACTCTAGTTGGATCTACCAATGAGACACAGATTACTATTGGAGACCATGATTTTACCGCTCTTTTAGACACTGGCTCTTCCATATCTACCATATCGAGAAGTGCCTATGATAAGTTTTTATCCTTTTATCCACTGGAACCGGTTACTGACCTTTTAATGATCAAATGCGCAGATGGTGAATCACTCCCATACGATGGTTTTATCACTGCAACATTATCAACGAAGAATACCGCACTAACAGAGGAACCATTAGAAGCCATATTCCTAGTTGTTCCTGATACAGACTACCATGCATACGTACCTGCTTTGATTGGCACCAACATTTTAGATGTCCTATGGTCAACAGCGAAGAAGACATGTGGTAATCGTTTCCTACAGACCGCAAACCTTACTACACCATGGTACTTAGCACTTCGATGCATTTCCATCAGAGAAAGAGACTTTACACGTACCAACCAAGTGCTAGCTATTGTGAAGAGTGCTGAGAGAGAAGACATCATTGTACCACCTAACTCAGAAGTTACTGTCAATGGTTATCTATGGAAACAGATCGCTACTCAGCCCATGTGTGCCATCCTACAGCCATCATCGAAATCTAAGATTCCAACAGATTTGGATATATCACCATTCCTTGTTACGTACCAGCATGATAGCAACGAAAATATCCCTGTATCCATAAGCAACATAACAACACAGACTGCCATTATACACCCAAATGAAATCCTTTGTTAAATACATCCTGTGAATGTAAAGTGCACCATCAACGCAGTGAGAGACAACATAGACGAACAACAAGACAAGATAATGGGAATGAACATACCAGAAGGCGAACTAGATCAACAACAGAAGAAAGACATAGAGAATTTACTTAAAGATTATAATGATATCCTTTCAAAATCAGAGACCGACATTGGACATAACAACTCAGTGAAACATAGGATAGAACTCTACGATCCTATTCCTTTCAAACAGCGATATAGAAGAATCCCTCCATCCATGTTTGATCATGTGAGAGATCACCTACAACAGCTTTTATCAGCAGGAATTATTAGGAAATCACATTCACCTTTCACATCCAATGTTGTCCTAGCCAAGAAGAAAGATGGTAAACTACGCCTGTGCATTGATTTTAGACAACTGAACCAAAGAACCATTAAAGACAACTACGCCCTTCCAAGAATAGACGAACTACTAGAATCCCTATCTGGAAATAAATACTTCTCCGTCCTTGACATGAAATCCGGCTATCACCAAATTGAGATTGAAGAAATACATAAGGAAAGAACAGCTTTTACAGTAGGCCTCCTAGGTTTTTATGAATATAACCGAATGCCGTTTGGTCTTACCAACGCACCAGCCACTTATCAACGTTTGATGGAAGAATGCCTAGGCGATTTACATCTAAACATATGCTTCATATACTTGGACGACCTAATCATCGTATCCAGAACTTTCGAAGAACATCTACAGAGAATGAGAAAAGTATTTCAGAAACTCAGAGAAGCTGGTCTGAAACTCACACCAAAGAAATGCCACTTACTCATGAAGAAAGTCAAGTATGTTGGACATGTTGTCTCTGAGAACGGAATAGAGCCAGACCCAGACAAGATCCAGAAAGTTATAGATTGGCCTACGCCCACATCCAAGGAAGAAGTTCGCTCATTCTTAGGGTTCGTTGGATACTACCGGAAGTTTGTGCGAGACTTTTCGAAGATAGCTAAGCCACTCAAACAACTTATTACCACCAACTTGAAGAAAAGGAACTAGGAAAAAGAAAGAAGATAGTGAGAATGAATTTCGCTGGAAAGACGAACACGAAACAGCTTTCCAATGCCTGAAATCCCAGCTAGCAGAACCACCAGTCTTAGGATATCCAGACTACAAGCTTCCATTTGAGTTACATACAGATGCCTCATCTAAGGGACTTGGTGAAGTCTTATACCAAGAGCAAGGAAACCAGAAGCGAGTCATATCATATGCTAGTAGAGGACTCAGTAAAGCAGAACAGCATTATCCTGCACACAAGCTAGAATTTTTATCGTTGAAGTGGGCGGTTACAGAAAAATTTAAGGACTACTTGTATGGAAACCACTTCACAGTATTCACAGATAACAACCCCCTGACCTATGTGCTCATATCAGCTCAACTTGACGCCACAGGTCATCGGTGGATTGCAGCCCTAGCAGCATATGATTTTGATTTGAAATACCGTCCTGGAAGAAACAACGCAGACGCCGATGCGATGTCTCGACTTCCTGGATTATTGGCCAACACCTTACAGCATGACTCCATACAAGCTATTTGTCATTTTCAACAGATCCAAACATCATATATAGAAAGCCTTACAACATCCACAGAAGCTATAGATAACTTAGATCTACCTAGATTTCCGAAGATTGACATCAGATCCGCACAACAGAACGATCCGAATTTATACATCTGGTTTGACATCTTACATCATCATGAAAGACCATCTAGAAATCAACTTCCATACAACAGTTGGCATAGTACCTTACTACAGAACTTTGATCGCCTTCGTTTACATCATGGCATCATACATCGAGAGATCCTGGTTGATGATAAACCGAAGCTACAACAGATCCTACCGACATCTTTAGTGCCTAAGGTCTTGAATTACTTGCACAATTTGTTTGGTCATCAAGGACGTGATCGTACCACATCATTGATCAAGGATAGATTTTTCTGGCCAGGAATGACCAAAGACATAGAGAGATGGATAGCCAACTGTGGTCGATGCATCAGAAGAAAAACGCCAACTACTACTAGAGCTCCTTTGAAAAACATCACGACATCAGAACCATTAGAGTTAGTCTGCATGGATTACTTATGCCTTGAGAGATCTAAAGGAGGATTTGAATCCGTGTTAGTCATTACAGACCATTTCACGAAGTATTCCATCGCCGTGCCAACAAGGAACCAAACAGCCAGAACCACCGCTGAAGCTCTGTTTAAGAATTTCATCTTACATTATGGTATACCAGCTAAATTACACTCAGACCAAGGAGCCAACTTCGAGAGCAAAGTCATCAAAGAACTCTGTGCTTTACTTAATATCGACAAAAGTAGAACTACCCCTTATCATCCTATGAGAAATGGACAATGCGAAAGATTCAACAGGACATTGATAAACATGCTTGGTACCCTTGAAGAACATCAGAAGCAAGATTGGAAAAGTTACATCAGTCCTCTTGTCCACGCATACAACTGTACCAGACACGATACCACCGGCATATCACCGTATAAGCTCATGTTTGGGAGAGAGCCAAGACTACCGATCGATATGACATTTGGCACATTCCATCAGCCTGAACAACATCGTAACACCACGAAGTACATTGAAGACCTGAAATCGAGAATGAAGTATGCGTACGACATAGCACAGAAGAACACACAGAAGAATCAGCAGAAGCACAAGAAGAATTACGACATCAAAGTAAATGCGTCATCTCTTGAAGTAGGAGATAGAGTACTTGTTAGAATAGTTAAGTTTGATGGTCGCCATAAGTTGATGAACAGATGGGAGGAAGATGTTTACCTTATTACAGCCAAACCGAATCCAGATGTTCCGGTTTACAAAGTGAAGAAGGAGAATGGTTCAGGAAAAGTCAGAACTCTACACCGGAATCTACTTTTGCCTGTCGGATCGAGAGCTTTAGATGACGATAATCTAAGAGTCGAGGAACAGAAAGAGGAGGAACCAAAGCCGACAAGACCGACTCCGAAACCGAGGAAGTCACTTCTGACAAAGGAAGATACTATTCCTAAAGTCATAGAAGATTCTGTAACCGATACAGCAGAAAGTATCGAACATGGAGAATCGATTGACCATGAAGATGATATTATTATTATGGTGCCAGATTCAGTGACATGTACTGAAGATACTATCAGTACATCTGCAGACACTGGACCAGATAATGATGATACCGCCGTTCTACAGAGTCCGCCAGACGAAGACGAATCTGAAGACCGCGAAACCAATAATCGCACCACTGATGAGTCGGCAGCAGAAGCATCAAGAGATGATTCGGCCACGCTATCCGTAAGCAGAGAAGAGCAGTCGGAATCCGTAGCTTCCGATCGAGAAGACACTGAAGACACACCTACTCCTCCGAGAAGATCCGCAAGACAAACGCGACCGCCAGTGTGGACCAAAGACTACGATATGTGTGTAAAGACAAGTGTAGCACCTGATCCAGACTGGAAAATCCGTGCGGAATATATGTGTAACCTCGCGCGTTCAGAACTGTTCTCCGGTACAGACAACGCAACAGTAAAAGAAGCTCTCATCCGCATAGTAACTGAAAAATGACAGTTCAATTGCTTTTATTTCATATTCAGTGATTGATTTAATGACAGTCCAGAAATTGTGAATTTTAATTTTTTGATCTTCATCATGATTACTTATTATGATAGAAAACTTTGGGAATGAAATTGAATTCATTACATTTTGAAAGTATTCATTCTTGTATTGATTGTATGTTATTCATGCAATTTATCAGATGTGTCATTTTGATATTTTTGAATTACATTTGATAAGATTCTTTTGATTCTTTTGAGATACATGTAAAGTATTTTTGAAGTCTCATTGTGAAGTACTATGAGTCTCTGATTTTCATTTGATTACATTTTTGCATATGTATTTTTGTGTGACATGTTTCATGATGTTACATATTTATCCATATTGATATCTATATTTGCATTTAAATATTACTTATTGTGCGATTGCATGATGTATTGATATTTTTGTGAAAATGCTAAGTGTATGGTTGATGAATTGATTTTTGTGATTTCTGTGTGAACATTTTTCATGTTCCAAAATTGTATTTTATATTTTTCATTTATTGTTTGAATGACGAGGACGCCATTTCTCCAAGCAGGGGGAGAATGTAATAGGGTCATTTATTTTATTTCTATGTGTATATTTCTATTTGTCATTTTCATTCTTGAATTTACATGTTACCTTTACATAGTAGTCATGTGATTGACCATGTGACTTTGTATAAACTTTTTCCATTGGTTTAATTAATTTAATTGAAATTTTCATTGTGGTCAGCCATGTTGTAGTGAAAACAGAACTTTTGTGTCTCTCTTATAAATTTGGATTTTGGACATATCAGAACATATTGTAAGTACTTTTACTACTTTTATATGGTTCCAGTAATCATATCTTTCCATTCCAGGATTGTATATTTCATGATTTACATTTTTAGTAATTTTGTGATATTTCTCAGAGTACGATCCTTTGTTGTACATTAGATTAGATTTTACTACTTTATATACCTGCTTCAGATCTAGTTAAATTACATGTAAGTTATTATTTGTAACTGAGATCATTATATTTTTATATTTTTCTTCAGTAAGATTTATTGAAGGAGTAGATTATATTTTTATGAGTCCTTTGTATAAATTTAGGTACTCCTGATTATCCCCCCTAGTTAGATTGTCCATAGTCAGTCAGTCAGAGTGCTGTGCCTTGACCCACAGCCGGATAAGATAGACAATTCATACTGTATTATTTTTACTAGAGTTATCTTTCTTTGATTAGTAATGGCGTATCCTCGATTTTGATTTTAGTCATTCTAATTTAGATTTTATCAGATATACATTTCTATTTGAAGTAAATTAAATTGTAGTATAAAGATTATATATATATATTAAACGTTCCTGTTAATTTCATCGAGATTTATGGATTGAATCAGATAATATTGAGAATTTCGATTTGGTAATGCACTTAGCCACCATTGATGTTTATATTGTTTATTTAGTATACTTATGAAGTGTAATGTGTTACAGGGCATATGCATATAGATGCATTATGGTTGCATATATTGAGGCGTAATAAAGATAAGGAACTGATCGTCGGTGTACTGTCTTACTTACGAACCCCCAGTTGCATCCAACATCTAAATAATGGTAGATGTATACCGGAAGCCGCTGCGACATTTTTACCTACATACATATGTCGTATCTATTCATAAGTCAGGTGTCAGTTTAGTGTTTGAATGTAGAGAAACTTATAATATAGTTACCCATATGGTACGTGTAATATTATTACACATGTTCACATACTGTTGTTTTATCACACAAAATCTGTATTCGGCTCTATTTATTTACATATTGACATCTTTGTGAGTGAAGGAACACTGCTGTGATATTTCAAAAAGATGATTATTATATAAATGCAGATGCTTTTGTCTTTGGTCACATAGCAAAGAAAGATAACTCGAATTGTACTTTGAATTTTTTACATGATAATTTACACATTCAGTCAAATTTTGCATCATATGACGTGGTCATTGAATGATTTCTTTCTATAAGAATTTGCACAATATGTAGAGGGAATCATATGTGAAGTTTTATTTGAAAATCTTGGGCTGAAAAAATAATATAGCCAAAATATGAGCATTTCCATTACAATCAATGGATGGCTAAAAAGTCTGATCAATTTCAAAATCTCAAAATTTTGGATGGTGATCTCCTAATATTGTCCCTTACATTTGAATTAAATTAGGAAATCAGAATTATGCTTTTTTTCTGGAAATAAGTGTTGTATAACACGAAACGTGTGATATCACCTTAAGGCATCAATTCGCCAGGAGAACAGACACCATGGACATCATAGATATGATTAACAGGGTTAAGCATCAACTTTGCATCCTGTATTGATTTTTATGTATACCATGATACGTTTTCACAATACATATCTTATTTTGCAAATGCTGGGTGGAAGACACCATATATTTTGTTAACTAAATATTTCATCTCCCATCTTCAAATGAATCAGGGGTATGCTTACATCATGATTACCCAAACGACAAGCGTATTTCGCCTTGTGTACATACGTTTCGTACATCGATTAACTGGTACATATACGTTATCAAATATATTTTTAATTGAATTTGTAGATATTTATTTTTTTCCATACATGCTTACATTCTCTATTTTAATTGAGTATCTATGGTAAATCAATCTTGTGTAACAAATTTGATTGGTCCGATACCTCAATGCCCCCTTATATGATGTCATCGATAAATTCGAGCTTCTTCTCTTTGACTTAGAAATCGTTTCGTGTGACTTATTTGTGCTTTTGTATCGTAAAAGTAACTCCGGTCTTTTGTTTAAAACTGCATATGACCAGTTCAAATATCATAACCTAATCTCTAAAATATTAAAACCATTGGACATTATAAGCTGTCTATACCGAATAAATCGCCAAATAAAAACAATTTTCACTAATGCAATGAGTCTAGAATTGTCCATTTTGGAATTGACTTCAAAAGCAAAAGGATCAATAACAAACGATGGGCTAGTGCGTGCCCAGTGTTAACAATGGCAGAATGTATATCATGTACTTACTTTTTAAAACTGAATCACGTTTACTGGTCTGATCCAAGCAAAACAAAAAACCAAAAAAAAAAAAAAAAAAAACCAAAAAAAAAAAAAAAAACCGACTACACAATTTTAAAAATTAAAGTCATAGCAAAATAGAACAGAAGAAAACAAAGAACCAACACAACCTACCCTCAAAATCAACCTGACTTCAATTTGATGTCATACCACTCGCCCTCGAAGACGTCGGTGTAAAGACGAATAATGACCCCCGTCATCATTCTACGGGAAAGGGGATAATTTCTCGCCCGTAAAATTAGTGCCATCAACCCCAAATATTGCACAACCTTCATGAAAAATATTGACTCCCTCTAAAACATTCTTTTTTGAAATCAATTCTTCAACTAATATAACTAATTTCTACTAAAGTACTAATAGGTTCTTAAGAAAACGGAAATTTCCCTTTTATTTGTAAACGGCAAAAACTTATTACTAGAAAATTTAAATGGTAATGCTGACGGAAAAGCACTATTCAAAAACCTAGCTTTTTTGACCATATAAGACATCCTTTTTGGTGTACTCATAGGAAAATTGCAACATTTTACGCTCAGAAATTATCTAAGTCGTTTTTTTAAACAAGGGTCTAGTATATCAAATAAAACGGCAATACCTATTCATACAGGTAGATATTCACTGATCATTCAGGCATAAATCTATGTGTACAACACTATGATTATGGCTATTACATTAATCGAACTTTACCAGTGTAGGTTTTAATGACTTAGTGCATGGAAAAGATGATTTACTTTGCTATTTTCTTATGTGTAGAGGGGAAACGCAGAAATGATACCAAAATAAAATTTCATTTTTCAAACAGTGCTCTAAAAGTTGAATATTTCTCTCGATATTCATATGTGTCTATCTCAAAGCGTTTTCACGTAAATTCAACATTTCTGTTTTCTTAACTGGCTGTTAGTACTTTAGCTGCAGACAGATAATATAGTTACGAAAGTCGGTATGCTTTAATTTTGTATTTTCTCATAAGAACGAATTTTGGCGTCATTTCAAATCGAGATCATTGTACACTCGATACCTCGCTAAGAGATATCGATTGTCTTTTCAAAAGAGATCCGACAACTTTTAAATAGAAATCCATCATCGACATCATTTTCGTGATGTTTGGAGGTCTCCCAACACATTGTCGGTATTTCAATAGGAAATAAATTGAACCCAACTCCTTGCCGACCTTTTCCTACTTTTCTCGTACGAAGTTGCATTCATTCAATCTTTGATACCTACGGAGAAAAGACACATATATCTCTTAACTTCAATTCACATACAGAAACATAGATGGTTTCGTTGTCTATCAATAATCCAAAATTTGCACATTACCTCAGCACCATCTATTCCACTGACCTTGATGTCAACAAAAGAGACAAATAATTCAGCATCCTGTTGGGACATAATGCTGTCCACCGATATTGATGGTCACAAGAACACATCACAAACATGACGACTTCAATTGTAGCACATAAACTTTCCTTTTCTGTGTAGCAATATGCCTTAAACGCCTGCCTAAATGGCGTTTCTGTATCTCAATTGAAAAAGTTATTCTAGAGCGTACAGAGAGTTCTGAAGGCAAGGCATCTTTTAGATAATCTCCTCATTCAGGGATACGTTTGTGACCGACCAACATTGTCATCGAGGACGTTCTAGGGTGAATAATGGGAACGTTCCGTACGCTATGAAGTCCCATTATCTAGAATGGTAAATGATATTCGGTCTTAGAGCATTGAGACTATTCAAATACCAAACAGTCTTGTATCTCCCTACGTAGAAGGAACCGGATGTGACATATCTGCAGTCTTGAAGCGACGGGTGTCGAATGCAACCAGGAGACAGGTTCTTCCTGCCCACCTTATCTCACTCATTGATTTGTACACGTAGGTCGCCTATTTCCATATGGTTGAAGTTTTTGTTTGTTTTCTTTGGTTCCCGTTTTATCACGATTTTGTATGCCTTAGGTTTATGATTTCCGAATGATCTATTTTGATATGATTATTATCGACATTTGTTAAAACCGGTGGTAAGAAGTAGACAATGATAATGGTTCATGACCCGATCCCCTATCTTTAATTCCAAACTTATTGGAGTTTTGAATTGTTTTTCTTTGTCTGTTTGCTTTGATTGATTTCCTTAGTCGCATATGTGTGAGAAAGCACGATAACACGATATTGTAATGGCGATGTGATGGCGATAGTGCGATAGTGCAATGGCGATAGAGGGATGCTCACTTATGCTTTCGTATTATCTTTTCATCACCAACGAACTATCACCACCATACTATCGTGCTTTCGCAATATCGTCATCGCACTATTGCGCTTTCATTATCGCACTATCGTTCCATCGCACTTTCGATCTAAGGTCGATAGTGCGACCATGCTATTGTGAACTTAATGGCACCATCGTGAGAAAGGATATATTGGTGTAAAAACTAGAAAAAAAAATTTCATTCACTTATAATTTATATGTGCATTTTGTCTGGAACATACTCAGATCTTCTTCAAAATTACTTTGTTTATAATCTATTTTACTCGCTTTTACAATTATTGGAATGTTTATCTTGCATATGTTTAATTGAATGTTGACATAATCTGTGGAAAACAATTGTTAGACGAAGGAACAGAAGTATGCCAACAGAATAACCAGATCATATGACATATACAGCAATAGAAGAAAACAAGTGAACATACCGGTATATTGACTTGTTTTCTTCTATTGCTGTATGTGTCATATAGCCAGTACAGTTGGCATTTCACAGGAAAGAGTACATTCTGACCGAAGATCTTGAAATAAAAAAAGCTTTCAACCCGTTGGGTACAAAGACTTCTGACAGTTGATCAGAAGCACACTAGGCGCATTATCGCGTGCTAATCTTAACCTTTTTTAGAGAGATCCGATCAATTTTCTTCAAAGATTTGTTTCTATGGATGAAACATGGGTCTGCCATTTTACCCCAGAGGCAAAACAGCAGTCGAAACAGCGGAAGAGCCCTGGTCCGGCCAAAGAAGGCAAAGCATGTTCCTTCAGCTGAGAAGGTTATGGTCTCGGTTTTCTGGGATGCAGGGTATTCTGCTGATAGATTATCTCCGAAACAGTCAAACAATCAATGTGAAACGTCTTCAAATTCAATAGCATCATTTAAGAACAGATAGATTCAAGGCATGAACCAGACATGCACGATTAGGGTACTTAATGGAACATACTATGCTTTACTTCTGATACAGTTACGGGAAAATATTAAACTTACGCGCCGCGGAAAGCTCACTAAAGGTGTGTTGTTCCATCAGAACAATGCTCATGAATACAAGCCTGTCAATCACTGCCATGGCTGTCATTAATGATTGTAGCTTTAATTTGATTGAGCATCCGCCTTATTCACCTGATCTTGCTCCAACAGATAGCTGGCATCCCCATTGGTATCAGGCGCGCCCCACTGCTTGCGGACTTATTTTTATATTCATACGAAGCTGACTTCATCAAGACCTTGATCTCGACTGGGCGAGAGCACCTCTCATCTCAGTTCAAATTTACCTTCAGATACATAGATGACGTGTTGTCCGTCAATAATCCGAACTTTGCGGATCATCCACATGAAATAAAACCTCATGAACTAGAGATCAAGGAACAACAGAGAATGACAGATCCGCTTCGTTCTTGGATATACTCCTTTCTTTCGACGCAAACGGCCATTAGAACAATTCACTGTATTATAAGCGTGACGATTTCAGCTTCCACATAACTAACTTCCTTTTCATGAGTAGCAACATTCCGCCTTCTCCTGCTTATGGTGTTTTTGTTTCTCAACTTATATGGTACGCCAGGGCATGTTCCAAATATGAAGATTTCATCATTAGAGCCAGACGGCTTGCAATTAAGCTACTTGTTCAGGGTTATAATACACAACGGCTGAAATCATCATTGAGGAAGTTCTTCGGTCGCCTCGGGGATGTAATGAAAGCATATGAGATCCCCTTTCCCAGAATGACATTCTGCATTGTGACGGAATGGCTTTCATCATCACCAAACAAATGAGTTAAAGAAGATCCTGACGATAATCTCAACAGCACTCACAATAGAGCACCTAATTGAGCATCGACGGACCCCTAGCAAGTTAGAGGTGGGACCCGGGAGGAGTAAGCATCCCCTGTTGGCTAGCCGCACCCGCCGTCGATGTTCACGCACGAAAATGAAAAGAATATATAAAATACATGCACTGTCTGAGGCCACGTCTATATAGAAAGTGCTATGGCGACAAGGTCAGGGAAAAAAGACATACTTACCTGATATGTACATCAATATGTACATCGAGACAATCACCGAATTTGACAGGTTTCCATGGAGCTGTTGCGACGGGTGTTGCATGCAATCAGGAGACGCTGACTCTTAACTGGCACCTGGTCTCACTTCGAAATTTTGTTCATTCCGAGGTTCGCAACCGTTCCTGTGGAAAATCTAATGATTTTGCCTTGCCTTCTCGACTATGAGCCTGAAGAACTGATGTGTACTTCTGTAACGTTTATCCATCAGACATTCATCTATTTCCAAAACTGAAAGCAGCTATTTCGCTATTTCTGGCACCCACTTTCAGTCCGAAGATGACGTCATACTTGCAGTGGATGGTTCTTTGAACAGCCAAAATAAGGTGTTCTTGAAAAATGGTATTGGGACCTGTAAACACCGGTGACAAAAGTGTATAGAAACTGAAGGGGATTATGTTGAAATAATGTATAATGTCTGATAAAGTTCAAATCCTTCAATACGCCGCTCACAACATATCAATCAGGCCTAGTATATGCTCTGTATCTTAAAATAAATCGTTATAATTCAACAGGCGAAAAGTAGGTCGTACGCTTTCTTAATGCTACTCCATTCTTCGTAGTGCAGATAATTCCATATGGTATTATTTTTGTATGGGGTCATTTTTGATAGATTTGACATGTTAAAAAAAGGCTAGGGGTTAATTATTCTACGATGAATAATTCCCCCCGGTTATTATTCGTCTTTACACCGGTTAACTGTGCACAATTTGTGAATTCTTATTTTTTTTTTGCCCTGTCTTTGGATATTGTTGTCTTCCACTTTTGACTCAGGCAAGGGAAATTTATTTAAACTTTGACCTTGCATTCCGAATAATCTTTCTATTCACGATAGGTCTGAAACAATACGTCAACGAGTCCTTATAATTGGACATTCTATAGTCCGTCGCTTTCACAAATTCCTAAAATATGATCCCGATCTTCGCTTCCAGCCACATATGGATCTCTTAAAATCTCACCGCATAGAATTCAGAAGTACTGGCTATTGATATATTAAGAAGTAGGGAAAAAATGGGACTTCTCCGTCAGATTTTAACATGGCACCATCCCATAGCACCACACTAACCATGTGGTGCAGTGACGTCATAGAGGTCAGTCCATATCTGACCCTATACACTATCCGGAAATGACCTTAAAGTAGCCATTGATGACCCCTACATCCATTCCGACACCCCCCCCCCCGAGGGGCTCCAACAGATGCACCCTGCATTGCAGCCGGGGATAGTTAGGGGTCATTGCATACAAAATACAAGTTATAAAATAACAACGTTATCAGAAGTATACCGTGTAATATATCAAATGAAAGGTCTTAACGAGTAGAATACAGCCCGGGGGAAAGGGGTAGTTCGAGGTCATTGGGTACAAGATACAAAAGTTATCATAGGTATACCATGTTACATATCAAACGAAAGGTCTCGAGGAGTACAATACAGCCCGGGGGTGGGTTGGGATAATTGAGTGCAAAATAACAAAGTTTTCGTAAGAATATCGTGAGACATATCAAATGAAAGGTCTTGAAGAGTACAATACAGCCCGGGAGTGATTCGTGGTCATTGGGTGCAAAATATCAAAGTTACTAGAAGTAAACCGTTTGACATATCAAATGAAAGGTCTCGAGGAGTAGAATAAAGCCCGGGGGTGGTTCGAGGTCGTTGGGTGCAATATAACAAAGTTATCGTAAGTATACCGTGTGACATATCAAATGAAAGGTCTCAATGAGTACAATACAGCCCGGGGTTTTGATATGTCACACGTTTTACTTCTAGTAACTTTGTTATTTTGCACCTAATGACCCTGGGGGTGTCGGAGTGGATGTAGGGGTCATCAATGGTTACTTTAAGGTCATTTCCGGACGGTGAATAGGGTCAGATATGGACTGACCTCCATGACGTCACTGTACCACATGGTTTGTTTGGTGCTATGGGGTGGTGCCATGTTAAAATCTGACGGAGAAGTCCCATTTTTCCCTACTTTAAGATACGATGGTCATATCATTGAAAACTTCAGACCTGACATAATAATCCTTTTGATTGGCGGTAACGATATAACTCAGCTGAGTCAGAGCACCATGTTAAACATGGAATGGAATGAAATGTTGGAATGGAATGAAACACATTTTGGAAAATTGTTCCTTATTTCATACTGAAATAGTACCATAGTGTGTCAAAATTACAATGTATTCACAGTGAGCGTCAAATCTACGAAAAATATGAAAATAGTGTATAGGTATGAACTAGTTATTGACCACTGTCATATGTTGTTTGTTGTGCATCGTGGTAAGGGGATTTTATGAACCATTAAACTATATTGAATTTATGACAATGTTTATGACAGTAATTGGCTTAACGAATTTGTAATTATAAAATCCTGATAAAATTTAGATTTAGATTAAACATATTTTATTGATATAAATAACATCAAAAGGATTGGAAACAAGTTCTCTAACTTAGTTGAATTCCTCTCCTGATAAGAATGCGTTTAGTACTCAGAATTACAGAAAGGCTTAGGGTGATCTATGTCATAGGCCCTCCAAATGAAGGATGATTCTGACGCATTTTCGATTGTTATGCTGCCTACCTTTGATCCTTCTAATTTTGTTTATCATATCACCAGGCAGGTTGTGTAATACCCAAAGTAATATATTCTGTTGCGTGTATAGATCCGACTTTTAAAAGAAGTTGACTGTAATTTTTGTAAAGTTTCCAGAAAGTCTCGCCCGTAAAATTAGTGCCATCAACCCCAAATATTGCACAACCTTCATGAAAATTATTGACTCCCTCTAAGACATTCTTTTTTGAAATCAATTCTTCAACTAATATAACTAATTTCTACTAGCTGCAGACAGATTATATAGTTACGAAAGTCGGTATGCTTTAATTTTGTATTTTCTCATAAGAACGAATTTTGGCGTCATTTCAAATCGAGATCATTGTACACTCGATACCTCGCTAAGAGATATCGATTGTCTTTTCAAAAGAGATCCGACAACTTTTAAATAGAAATCCATCATCGACATCATTTTCGTGATGTTTGGAGGTCTCCCAACACATTGTCGGTATTTCAATAGGAAATAAATTGAACCCAACTCCTTGCCGACCTTTTCCTACTTTTCTCGTACGAAGTTGCATTCATTCAATCTTTGATACCTACGGAGAAAAGACACATATATCTCTTAACTTCAATTCACATACAGAAACATAGATGGTTTCGTTGTCTATCAATAATCCAAAATTTGCACATTACCTCAGCACCATCTATTCCACTGACCTTGATGTCAACAAAAGAGACAAATAATTCAGCATCCTGTTGGGACATAATGCTGTCCACCGATATTGATGGTCACAAGAACACATCACAAACATGACGACTTCAATTGTAGCACATAAACTTTCCTTTTCTGTGTAGCAATATGCCTTAAACGCCTGCCTAAATGGCGTTTCTGTATCTCAATTGAAAAAGTTATTCTAGAGCGTACAGAGTGTTCTGAAGGCAAGGTATCTTTTAGATAATCTCCTCATTCAGGGATACGTTTGTGACCGACCAACATTGTCATCGAGGACGTTCTAGGGTGAATAATGGGAACGTTCCGTACGCTATGAAGTCCCATTATCTAGAATGGTAAATGATATTCGGTCTTAGAGCATTGAGACTATTCAAATACCAAACAGTCTTGTATCTCCCTACGTAGAAGGAACCGGATGTGACATATCTGCAGTCTTGAAGCGACGGGTGTCGAATGCAACCAGGAGACAGGTTCTTCCTGCCCACCTTATCTCACTCATTGATTTGTACACGTAGGTCGCCTATTTCCATATGGTTGAAGTTTTTGTTTGTTTTCTTTGGTTCCCGTTTTATCACGATTTTGTATGCCTTAGGTTTATGATTTCCGAATGATCTATTTTGATATGATTATTATCGACATTTGTTAAAACCGGTGGTAAGAAGTAGACAATGATAATGGTTCATGACCCGATCCCCTATCTTTAATTCCAAACTTATTGGAGTTTTGAATTGTTTTTCTTTGTCTGTTTGCTTTGATTGATTTCCTTAGTCGCATATGTGTGAGAAAGCACGATAACACGATATTGTAATGGCGATGTGATGGCGATGGTGCGATAGTGCAATGGCGATAGAGGGATGCTCACTTATGCTTTCGTATTATCTCGTCATCACCAACGAACTATCACCACCATACTATCGTGCTTTCGCAATATCGTCATCGCACTATTGCGCTTTCATTATCGCACTTTCGTTCCATCGCACTTTCGATCTAAGGTCGATAGTGCGACCATGCTATTGTGAACTTAATGGCACCATCGTGAGAAAGGATATATTGGTGTAAAAACTAGAAAAAAAAAATTTCATTCACTTATAATTCATATGTACATTTTGTCTGGAACATACTCAGATCTTCTTCAAAATTACTTTGTTTATAATCTATTTTACTCGCTTTTACAATTATTGGAATGTTTATCTTGCATATGTTTAATTGAATGTTGACATAATCTGTGGAAAACAATTGTTACACGAAGGAACAGAAGTATGCCAACAGAATAACCAGATCATATGACATATACAGCAATAGAAGAAAACAAGTGAACATACCGGTATATTGACTTGTTTTCTTCTATTGCTGTATGTGTCATATAGCCAGTACAGTTGGCATTTCACAGGAAAGAGTACATTCTGACCGAAGATCTTGAAATAAAAAAAGCTTTCAACCCGTTGGGTACAAAGACTTCTGACAGTTGATCAGAAGCACACTAGGCGCATTATCGCGTGCTAATCTTAACCTTTTTAAGGGGGATCCGATCAATTTTCTTCAAAGATTTGTTTCTATGGATGAAACATGGGTCTGCCATTTTACCCCAGAGGCAAAACAGCAGTCGAAACAGCGGAAGAGCCCTGGTCCGGCCAAAGAAGGCAAAGCATGTTCCTTCAGCTGAGAAGGTTATGGTCTCGGTTTTCTGGGATGCAGGGTATTCTGCTGATAGATTATCTCCGAAACAGTCAAACAATCAATGTGAAACGTCTTCAAATTCAATAGCATCATTTAAGAACAGATAGATTCAAGGCATGAACCAGACATGCACGATTAGGGTACTTAATGGAACATACTATGCTTTACTTCTGATACAGTTACGGGAAAATATTAAACTTACGCGCCGCGGAAAGCTCACTAAAGGTGTGTTGTTCCATCAGAACAATGCTCATGAATACAAGCCTGTCAATCACTGCCATGGCTGTCATTAATGATTGTAGCTTTAATTTGATTGAGCATCCGCCTTATTCACCTGATCTTGCTCCAACAGATAGCTGGCATCCCCATTGGTATCAGGCGCGCCCCACTGCTTGCGGACTTATTTTTATATTCATACGAAGCTGACTTCATCAAGACCTTGATCTCGACTGGGCGAGAGCACCTCTCATCTCAGTTCAAATTTACCTTCAGATACATAGATGACGTGTTGTCCGTCAATAATCCGAACTTTGCGGATCATCCACATGAAATAAAACCTCATGAACTAGAGATCAAGGAACAACAGAGAATGACAGATCCGCTTCGTTCTTGGATAAACTCCTTTCTTTCGACGCAAACGGCCATTAAAACACTTCACTGTATTATAAGCGTGACGATTTCAGCTTCCACATAACTAACTTCCTTTTCATGAGTAGCAACATTCCGCCTTCTCCTGCTTATGGTGTTTTTGTTTCTCAACTTATATGGTACGCCAGGGCATGTTCCAAATATGAAGATTTCATCATTAGAGCCAGACGGCTTGCAATTAAGCTACTTGTTCAGGGTTATATCATCGGCTGAAATCATCATTGAGGAAGTTCTTCGGTCGCCTCGGGGATGTAATGAAAGCATTTGAGATCCCCTTTCCCAGAATGACATTCTGCATTGTGACGGAATGGCTTTCATCATCACCAAACAAATGAGTTAAAGAAGATCCTGACGATAATCTCAACAGCACTCACAATAGAGCACCTAATTGAGCATCGACGGACCCCTAGCAAGTTAGAGGTGGGACCCGGGAGGAGTAAGCATCCCCTGTTGGCTAGCCGCACCCGCCGTCACGAAAATGAAAAGAATATATAAAATACATGCACTGTCTTACGATAACTTTGTTATTTTGCACTCAATTATCCCGACCCACCCCCGGGCTGTATTGTACTCCTCGAGACCTTTCATTTGATATGTAACATGGTATACCTATGATAACTTTTGTATCTTGTACCCAATGACCTCGAACTACCCCTTTCCCCCGGGCTGTATTCTACTCGTTAAGACCTTTCATTTGATATATTACACGGTATACTTCTGATAACGTTGTTATTTTATAACTTGTATTTTGTATGCAATGACCCCGAACTATCCCCGGCTGCAATGCAGGGTGCATCTGTTGGAGCCCCTCGATGGGGGGGGGGGGGGGGGTCGGAATGGATGTAGGGGTCATCAATGGTTACTTTAAGGTCATTTCCGGACAGTGTATAGGGTCAGATATGGACTGACTTCCATGACGTCACTGTACCACATGGTTTGTTTGGTGCTATGGGGTGGTGCCATGTTAAAATCTGACGGAGAAGTCCCATTTTTCCCTACTTTAAGATACGATGGTCATATCATTGAAAACTTCAGACCTGACATAATAATCCTTTTGATTGGCGGTAACGATATAACTCAGCTGAGTCAGAGCACCATGTTAAACATGGAATGGAATGAAATTTTGGAATGGAATGAAACACATTTTGGAAAATTGTTCCTTATTTTATACTGAAATAGTACCATAGTGTGTCAAAATTACAATGTATTCACAGTGAGCGTCAAATCTACGAAAAATATGAAAATAGTGTATAGGTATGAACTAGTTATTGACCACTGTCATATGTTGTTTGTTGTGCATCGTGGTAAGGGGATTTTATGAACCATTAAACTATATTGAATTTATGACAATGTTTATGACAGTAATTGGCTTAACGAATTTGTAATTATAAAATCCTGATAAAATTTAGATTTAGATTAAACATATTTTATTGATATAAATAACATCAAAAGGATTGGAAACAAGTTCTCTAACTTAGTTGAATTCCTCTCCTGATAAGAATGCGTTTAGTACTCAGAATTACAGAAAGGCTTAGGGTGATCTATGTCATAGGCCCTCCAAATGAAGGATGATTCTGACGCATTTTCGATTGTTATGCTGCCTACCTTTGATCCTTCTAATTTTGTTTATCATATCACCAGACAGGTTGTGTAATACCCAAAGTAATATATTCTGTTGCGTGTATAGATCCGACTTTTAAAAGAAGTTGACTGTAATTTTTGTAAAGTTTCCAGAAAGTCTCAACTAGTTTATGAAAGCGGAAACCTTGACCTAAATTTTTTTTTTTGGTAATTTGTAAACTTCTACTGTGAAAATCCAAAATATCAGTACATGCTCTAGCGTACCGGATGAGCTGTGATATGTAAATGCCGTATGACAGTAATCTTGGAACATCACCGTCAAGTCAGGGAAAATTTACTATGTTGAATCAAAAATCATCCCTTTTGTCATATACACTTGTATGAATCTTTCCGTTTACAATTTTGATATTTAGGTCCAAAAACGGTGTTTCTGTATTTGTAACATTTGCCTTGTAAAGTGTTAATTCTTGTGGATAAATTTCATTCTTATATAGTTCAAAAGCAGGATTGTCAATGGTGAGAATATCATCCAGATACCTAGAAATATTATTGAAACATTTTAGATCATCAAATTTTCTTTGCTTTTGAAGAGTTTGGATAAATTCTTTTTCATAAGTTTATAAAAATAAATCTGCAACAAGAGGCGCACAGTTAGTACCCATAGGAATTCATACACCCTGCTTGTATAGATCCTCACCAAATCTAACATAAATATTGTCCAAGAGGAAGGACAAGGCATTACACAGGTCACTACATGTCCATGATTTGTATGATTTGTAGTCTGTCGAGGAAAAGAAACCCTTCGATTCAGATGTACAAATGTAAGTTTTTCGCTCTCGATCAAAACACCATTTAATGAGATTAGTAACAAACAAAATTGTAACAAACAATTCAACGGCCCTTTCGCGTTCATGAAAAATTTCTCTCAAACAAAAGTACAAACCAAAAGGTATGACAAACAAGAATTCGATTTTTTTATAAAAAGGTTTCAATAACGGTTTTCAAATAGGTTTTATCCACAGAATGTCTCCGATATGAATTGTCAAAATTTAAAGTCTGCTTAACAGCAACCCGAAATTACACGTGCATGTCTGATCCATGCTGTAAATTTATCAGATCTTAAATGATGCTATTGAATTTGAAGACGTTTAACATTCTAAAATAAAGAAAGAACTAGACTTATGTGGGGTCAGAGGACCCTTTTCCATTCTCCCCTCTAGGCTTAGTCAAAAAGATAGAACCCGGCGAATTCAGATTAATTCATCATCTGTCATCACCCGAATGTCATTGTATAAATGATGCTATCCCAAAAGATGAGTCGTTTGTTCAATACCCCACTGTGGAAGACGCGATCAATCTAATAAAAAAAATGCGGCCGGGTGCATTTCGTTCCAAAACAATATAAAATCGATCTGAATTTAAGTATCTAGGTTCACACGGGAGAACCAATTATATTTTGATTGTTGTTTACCTTTTGGGCTTAGCTCATCATGCAAAAATTTTGAACGATTTAGTTCGACATTGCAATGATGAGCTTCCACAAAATTTGGCATTAGTAACATGACACGTTTTGGATGATTTTATGATTATTAATTCTTCATTCGAACCCTGTAGCAGAAACTTGAATGATTTCTAGCGGAGGAAAAACTAGAGATGAGTGTCAAGTTATAACTTTTCTTGGCATCCAGCTCGACACGCTTAAAATGCAGGCCACTTTACCTGCCGATTAAACACAAAAATGTAGAGAAAATATATTGAAAATACATGTTATCAAAGACGAAAGTTCGGCTTAGAAACTTCAGTCTCTTATTGGTCTCCTTAATTTCGCATGTAACATTGTTATCCCTGGAAAACCTTTCCTCCGGCGGCTTATCAACTTGGCAATTGGCATTACTAAATCATATGAAGTAAGATTGACTAAGGAAGCCAAAGCTGACTTAAAATTGTGGTTAGACTTCTTCACAGAATTTAACTGCACATGCATGTTTCTACCCGACAAATTTGTTACTTCTAATACACTTAAATTATACACAGATGCATCAGGAACAACTGAATATTGTGCAATATTTGGTAGTCACTGGTTTTCTGGGCAGTGGGACGAGGAATGGAAAAAATCGAAACATCGCTGTTGAACTTTATTATGTAGTACTTGCAGTGGAAATATGGTCCAATTTTATGCAAAATAAGTCAATTTCATTCAATACTGATCATATGGTACTTGTTTACATGATTAACAAACAATCTTCCAATACAACCATATCATGTTGAATAAACCCTACATAAGACTTGGAGCCGCTCATTAGAGTCGCTTAATAGAAAATACAGAGGATAATAGTCATAGTTTGAAATATAAGACTTTCAATAGTAAGTTTCTTAATATAGGCTATAAATTTATATAAGACATTTTTTTGCTCCAAAATACCTATGAAATGAACAGAGGATACTTCAAATGCATATGACTTACAAGGACAAACTATGATATACCCAGGAACTCTTTTTAAATATAAATAATAATGACACATTTTATAAAAATACGGATTTTCCAGAAATCAGTGATTTTTTAAAATAAAAATTGAGATTTTCCACCCAAAAAAGCATGATAAGAAATTTCTTCTAACTCATCAAACTTGATCATTTTTATGCTATCCAATTATATGAAACCTCTCCAGCTTTGATTAAATAAAAAATATGAATTTGAAAAAATATTCACTGAAATAAATGAATTTTGCACATGAATTAGGTATTTTGCCTTCAAATAAGATATAAATTAAATTTCTGTTATCAAATGACATTCCTATCCATTTATAATAAGAAACAGCATAGTATCAAACTAAAATATATCAATTTAGGCAATTTAAAAGAGCTAGTACTTATTTTCTCAGAATAAAAGGTTCTTGCATAAAAAATGCATATTTACCCAAAAATTTCGGTTTTCATGAATTATTACATTTAATTTCACATTCATCTGACAAGATGATTACTTTCTATTATGATAATAGCTTTTTATGCATAGTTTTAGTAAATATAATGATTTAATAAAATTTTCCCAGAAATCTGTTATTTTTAGACAAAAAACAGGCATTTTGTCCCAACATTAAGTAGAAAATATACTTTTTATGTTTCAAACATGTAATTCATGAGTGAATCTAAATAATTAAAGTTGAAAAAACATTCCTGCTATCATTACAAGAAATTTTATAGATTCAATAAATATTCTCCAGAAATCAGCTATTTTTAAATTTAAAAAAATACGTTTTTCCCCTCTGATTTTGAATGAAATGTTAGTAAAACATATATAATCTGGAAGAGTGTGAAAAGTTACACTAGAAAATAGCTTTCAATCATTGCTTTTATAATTAATAAGGGTTCTTTAAATAAATATACAGAAATCTGAGATTTCTAATTGAGAATACAGTTTTCTGTATAAAATTAAAAATTAATTTCGAGGATTTAGCGAAAAAAAAGGAAAAAAATAAGAATATAAAATATATGTCATTTGAACATGTTGAAAGAGGAGACTTTAAAGATGTTTTTTAAATCATCATTGAACGATCAGATGCAATATTAAGAAGCTGAGAAGCAGGAATAAATTAAAGTTTTCCTCAAATTTCTTTTAATTTTGGTAAAAATTCGACTTTTTTTTCACCTCAAAACACACAGTAAAAATTGGAATTGGAACTTGCAACTTATGTCACCTGAAAGAGCATTTGAAATACTATATATTCACACTTTTCAATTTTTAAAAACATCAACCATATTAAAGAGATATATTTTTTCTATTCTCAGTGATTTTTTTTTACTAAAAAACATGTTTTTTTTCCCAAAAATCACCACTTTTGCAATGGAAATTTCCATGAGACAATAAAAAAATGCTACAAAGTAAGGCCGGTTTTGGAGGATCAAGGGGGGGGGGGGTTGCACCCAACCCAGTGATACATCCCAGACTTATGATGACATTCTCATTTTAATGGGTTGACTAGAAAGTACTGTCCTATTACCGGAAAAATTCAAAGTACATTGAATTATGATAATAACTTTGACTGAGTGCAATCCATAGTTTTCTCTTAGTTTTCCTTATCACTGTACTGGTAGACCCTGACGACGCTTTTTGCACCTCCCACCCACAACGTATCGCCATGAAGACCTATGCAGGTTGGTTTGAAGATAGGACTCTCTTCCGTCAAAACATACTGTAGGAAGTGGCCGTCTTCACGAAGTAGATGTATTGCATGGTTCAGTAGGTCGGTCACCAGTATCCTTCCAGCTTCGTCGCAGCAAACATCATATGAGCGGAATTCTTCCTTCAACTTTGGCTGACCATAATAGGTGAATCTTATACTGGACGTAGAGGAAACAACAACCAAGCGAGATCTCCAATTTTTGTCCAGAAGATCAACTACACAGAGGTCTGTATTACGATTTTCAGCTATTCTCTGTGGATGTTTAAAGATATACTTTTCCTTTTCCCCTGTCTGGTTATAGATGTGCAAGATTCGTCCTGATGTATTAATATGATGAACCTCTCCTGTTCTTGTAGATGCCATTACTTGACTAGAGCAGTCAGCTAGACAAACAAGGATGCCCCCTTTTTGTGTTTTACAGATACCCGTTGGGTGGAGAGGGTGGGTGGAGCAGATATTTGATTCTTTTCCAGGCGGGGTAAATAGTCTGATCGCCTTATCATTAAACAAGGTGTAAACGATATCTTCGTTCTCCAAAATGATGAAATAATCGATAGTTGTACCAGATGGTAGTTTCGTCGTCTTTGTAATTCTGCCAGTGTTGTCTATTGTATCCAATTTCTCTTCGTAGAACCTGTTGATTCGAGCCTCAGTAGGTGATATCGGACTGATACCAAATACAAGAATAGAACCATCAATGTAAGTAAAAGTTGATATCTCCTCGGCCTTTACATTTGCCTTGTCGCCTTTGTAACAGGGTTTCATCTGAATAACCTTGCCAAGCATCTGACAGAAAATGTCCGATGATGTAGTGCCCTCTATAAATCTCACCTCCTGAATTGGTGAATATATTTTCTTTTTCTTGATATGCAACTCTTCTTCCATTTCCATTATGACATTGTCATCGGCTGAAACAAAAACAATCACTTAAATTAGAAAAAAAAACAGAGTTTGATGAGAAATGAATAAAATGGATTACATTTATTACGGAAATAGTAGTTATCACATCATGATGTTTTGTTCTGCTGTCTCAGTGTAAGGTAGTCTTGCTGGAAATTTTTTCCACATACAAAGTTGTAGTACAGGTAAAAAGTTAAATCATCTTTCTCAGAATTGACCCTTCCGAACGTGGGAAAAATTTGAGAAATTCCAAGACGTCACAATGCAATTTCGATGTTTGACCGAGGTTCGAATGAGTTAAAGAAGATCCTGACGAAAATAATAACAGCACTCACAATAGAGCACCAAACTGAAGATCGACGAAGCTTGTTTGTCCGAGGTAAAAGTATTGTAACATCACGACCTTTTGCATTTTTCCTGCAATTGGAAAGGTCAATTGTTCATATAATTGTCAGTGTTTTGTGCATAATTTGTAGAATTATATGATTCGGAGGTCTACTTTTCGTCTTGATAAAAGATTCGCTTTGATTTACAACTTAAAGCACAAACGTTCAGCTCACAGAACTTTGCCTTTCGTGCGCTCCCCTCTTAGGATAATTATACCATATTCCGTAGAAGATCATTAAACCATTTCAGCAGTTTACCTGTATCAAGTTGATTCTGAAAGAAGTCATGCATCAAGTCTAGCTTCTGGAACTCTGCAGATATGCTCTTATATACACTGCTTCCTTTCACTTCCGAAACCAGCGTATCGGCGTAATCATTCACCATTGATACCCGTTCCCGCTATCCTTCTGATAATTTCTATCTGATTTTGTTCCGCTTCCTCCTTCTTTTTCAGCTCACGGATCATTTGAGTGATATCCTGACATCTTGTTTCAGCATTCAGTCGCACGAACCTCGCCAATTTATTTACTCGCATCCATATATGGTCTTTATGGTCACCGCGACATCCCTCACAAACACGTATGTCACAGACTGTACAATAACTGTCCAGCTTTTCATCTGGATGGTCGGGACATGTAATAAGGGCGGCATGGGCAGCGAATTCCGCTGCCATGAAGGACCTGAAATCAAACGAGAAATATAAAGAAAATAAAAAATATCGATAATTGTTTCAGGGTTATTCTGATTTCGTTGCTTGTTTTAGATTATTGTATTTCATTTATCAAGGCAGCCCTCATAAGCACATAGGTCATAGGGAGTGTAACGTGCGGAGAATGATCCCCAATATCAAAATTGGTGACGGAGAGATTATGACCAGTGTATAGGATAAAGGGAAATATTTTGGGTTCAACATACTTCTGTCATAGACCATTTGAACCATCCAACCAAAGATTGTACTCTATATCTTCCAAAATGGAAGTAACCGGATGTGACAGTTCTACCGAAATGAAGCGACGGGTGTTGCATGCAAGCAGGAGATGCTTACTCTTCCTTGGCACCTGGTCACACTCCCATATCGGGAGTTCGCTTCTTTTCATATGGTGGAGGTTTTTGTTTGTTTGCTTTGGTTCCTGTATTGTCCTGATTTTGTATGCCTTCGGTTTCTGATTTTTGAATTATCGATTTTGTGCTGTATACAGGGATATGGTCATTATCCATATTTGTCATACTTGTATCTTCCGAGATGGAAGTAACCGAATGTGGTATTTCTGCCGAATTGAAGCTATTGATATTACATGCAAGCAGAAGATGCTTACTCTTCCTGGGCACCTGGTTTCACTCCAATATTGGGAGTTTGCTTCTTTTAATGTGATGGTATGTTTTTGTTAATATGCCTTCGGGTTCTGAATTATCGATTTTGTACTGTGTACAGGCATATGGTCATTTTCCATATTTGACATAGTAATCTTACCCTGGCTTGACAAATATGTTCATATGCTAGAGTCATACGATATTACATTTATGTGTAACTCATCCGGTAAGCAAGAGCGTGTACTAATGATATGGATTTTCACATAAGGAATTTAAACATTACCAATTTTCATCAAAAACTCACCAGAATCAGAAAATGGAAAAAAGAAGAAATTTATAGTTTCAAAGTGAGTACGTCCAAAAACGAAGCAGAAATGATAAATATGGACAATGAATTTATGCCAATACAAAGTACAAAATTCAGAAAATCATATGCCAGGATCCATAGCAAAGAAACAAAAACCTTCACCACTTGGTGCTTGCTGTGGCATAACGTATCAATTCAGAAATGAACACGACATAAGCAGGCTATGAAGGGATGTTGCTACTCAGGAAAGGAAAGTTTGTGATGCTGAAACTGAAGTCGTCACGTTTGTCATAGAGTGAGGTGTTCATGTGACCATCAGTGTCTTAAAGGAGTTTAACATCTAAGCACCATCCCTCCAAAGCTATTTTGAACATAGATTTTATTTGGATATGCCAATGAATCGACCCTACAGGAAATTTGGAGCCGCGCGCTCTCTGTAATGTAAATGTAAAAATCTAACTTCAAAAAATTAAAGAGGGTGCTTCTGAAACTATTTATGGTGGCGCCGCTGAAAGCATCACTGATGAGAATTTAATATTCGAAACACGTGTCTGGTGCATGTAAATTGATTTAGTTTTCTTCAAGAAGGTAGAGAGTTGGAACCCTTCGACATTTTTAGGACAGCATTAAGTCCAAATAGGATGCTTAATTATTTATCTCTGTAGTTTCTTTGACTTCAAGCTCAAACGGATAGATTCTGCCTGGTAAATTTAATTTCTGTTGCAGTATTATTTAAGGTAATTTTAATTTCTTTCACTGTACATATTAGTTATGAACAAGGGGTTCCCACATTGACTCCGATATCAGAACTTAGGATAAGAAAATTACCAAAAGTCATTGTAAGGGGGACATCTTCCATGAATTCATTGAAAAAATGAGATAAGAGAAAAGAGGGGATCACTGACAACACTTGCTTGCAGAACCGACAGCAAAACTAACCCTAAATTACAATATGTTCCAGGCGGACACGGCAGTCACGGCGGCCTAAAACGTAGCACGCCGTAGGATTTTGTCAGTTTCTGTTTTGGTATTCAAGTTCTGTTAAAACAAAGAAGGGGATTTCCAACAACACCAGGTTGCAGCACCCACAGCAAAACCCCAAATCTCTCGTTACGTTTTCGCACGGTGTATAAAGGTATCCGTGGCGAGCCGCGTGTCCCTGAATCCGGTAGACCTGACGGCGCACTACGTTTCAACCTTCGGCTTGTTACGGACGTTTATCCGTTTCCTCACGACCTGCAACGATCTGATAAGGCCTGTCACGCTTTGTTACGATCCAATCAAGTTGGCCACGCCTATCAAGTTCTGTCAATGCCCACTAAGATTAATCATGACCACCGGGAAAAGGAGACACAAAAAGCTGCAGAAAGGGTTCGGCTTGTTGTGCGTCTTGTGTGACCGTACGTACCATGCCAGGCCGTAATAGAACTTGAAATAAACCGTTGCAAGCCTGGTCTTACCGTAATTGAACGAAACGGCTAAAACAATCCTTAGCTAGCCGTGAGATATCGTGGCGCACCTTGCGAAAACGCGCATCAGCCCTAACCCTAGGTTTACACTATGTTCTCGGCGACCACGGCAGTCACGGCGGCCTAAAACGTAGCGCACCGTATGCTTTTTAGCAGTTTTCATCTTGGCATTCAAGTTCTGTTAGATCTCATTACGTTTTCGCATGTTATCAAGGTATCCGTGACGAGCCGCGGTTCCTGAATCCCGGAGACCTGACGGCGCACTACGTTTCAACCTGCGGCTTGTTACGGACGTTTGTACGTTTCCTCACGACCTGTCACGTTCCGATAGGGTCTGTCATGGTTTGTTACCCCCCGTTTACACTATGTTCCCGGTGGTCACGGTGGCCAAGTTTCAAGCCACCGTGGACAAAACGTGGTGACCGTGAGACAACGTAGGGGAACGAGATCGACAATAGTAACTAGCCGTGGTTGCCGGGGCTGAGGGGGCAAATGTTTAAACTGTCAAAACATTTGCCACGGCAGCCCACGGTGCAGATGGCCTACTTTAGAAACCGTAGCAAAACGGATCGAACGCAACGCAACGTGACAGAACGTTACAGACCGTGACAAAACTTGGGACAGTGTCCGTAGCGGAACGGGAAGCAAAAGAATGACTCAACAAATTACGATCCTAGCGAAGTTGAGTTACGGTCTGCCACGTTTAGCTGAGGCTGCTTTAGGGCAGATGCACGTTTTATCAAGGTGAGCTACGGTTTCATACGGCGAGCTAAGGAAGTGTTAGCCGTTTCGTCACTGTACGCCCCGGCTTGTTACGGTTTATTTCAAGTTCTACTACGGCCTGACACGGCACGCACGGTCACACAAGAAGTATTACAAACCAAACCCTTTTATGCAGCTTTTTGAGTCTCCTGTTCCCGGTTAATCGTAGTGGGCCTTGACGCAACTTGGTAGTCGTTGCCAACTTGATTGGATCGTAACAAACCGTGACAGACCTTATCAGAACGTGACAGGTCATGAGGAAACGTACAAACGTCCGTAACAAGCCGTAGGTTGAAACGTAGTGCGCCGTCAGGTCTCCGGGATTCAGGAGCCGCGGCGTGTCAAGGATACCTAGATAGACCGTGCGAAAACGTAACGAGACCTAACAGAACATGAATACCAAGATAAAAACTGCCAAAAATCATACGGTGTGCTACGTTTTTAGCCGCCGTGACTGCCGTGGTAATCGGGAACATAGTGTAAACCTAGGGTTACGATCCAATCAAGTTGGCCACGTCTACCAAGTTCTGTCAAGGCCCACTACGATTAACCGTGACTGCTGGGAAAAGAAAACACAAAAAGCTGCATAAAAGGGTTTGGTTTGTTATTCTTCTTGTGTGACCATGCGTACCGTGCCAGGCCGTAGTAGAACTTGAAACAAACCGTAACAAGCCGGGACTTACCGTGACTGAACGTGACGAAACGGCTAACAAATTCCAAAGTTCGCCGTGAGACATTGCTGCACACCTTGATAAAATGTGCATCTGCTCTTAAGCAGCCGCAACTAAACGGGACATAAACGTGGCAGACCGTAACTCAACTTCACTAGGATCATAAGTTGCCGAGTCATACTTTTGCTTCCCGTTCCGCTACGGACATTGTCCCAAGTTTTGTTACGGTCTGTAAAGTTCAGTCACGTTGCGTTGCGTTCGACCCGTTTAGCTACGGTTTCTAAAGTAGGCCATCTGCACCGTGGGCTGCCGTGACAAATGTTTTGACAGTTTAAACATCCGTCAGCCCCGGCAACCACGGCTAGTTACGTTTGTCGATCCCGTTCCCCTACGTTGTCTCACGGTCACCACGTTTCGTCCACGGTGGCTTCAACGTGGCCTCAGTGGCCGCCGGGAACATAGTATAAACGGGAGTTTAAGCAACCGCAGCTAAACGGGACATAAACGAAACAGATCGTACTTCAACTTCACGAGGATCGTCAGTTGCCGAGTCACATTTTTGCTTCTTGTTCCGCTACGGACACTGTCCCAAGTTTTGTCACGGTCTGTAATGTTCTGTCACGTTGCGTTGCGTTGCGTTCGACCCGTTTTGCTACAGCTTATAAAGTAGGCCATCTGCACCGTGGTCTGCCGTGACAAATGTTTTGACAGTTTAAACATATGTCCCTTCAATTACGGCTAGTTACGTTTGTCGATCCCGTTCCCCTACGTTGTCTCATGGTCACCACGTTTCGTCCACGGTGGCTTGAAACGTGGCCTCCGTGGCCACCGGGAACATGGTGTAAACGGGGGGTAAAACACCCAATACAAAAACGTAGACACTCACAGAAATAGACGACAAAAAGGACAAGGTTGGAAGGAGGGAAGGGGGAGGGAGGAAAGGTGAAGTAGGGAGGAAAGGTGAAGAAGGGAGGAAGGTAAGGGAGCCGGAGGGGGAGAGAGGTCAATGAAGTCAAATTTACCATACACCATAATGATCTGAAATTTCCCTTTCCACATCGACTAATTCAGAGCTTAATTACACATTAACAGTAACTTTCCTAATTTCAAGATGGGGACATACCCCTCAACCCCAATGGGAGAGAGAGAGAGTTCGGTTGGCTCGCCGCTATGTTACATCATAGACATATATACATTTACCAAGCATCTTGATCATGTAAAAATAATCAAGCAGCGGGGATAACTTGGAAGTAATATAGTAGATAAGAGACAATATCAATCTCTAATTTTCTGGGAATGGCTAAGGGCTAGTGAAATGTTTCCACATTCCACTTTTTGAAAGTATTTCTTATTCCCTAAATTTTTTTTCATTTTCCTAAATATATTTCTTATTTTCCTAAATTTACTTTTCATTTTCCTTAATTTTTATTTTTCATTTTCCTAAATTTATTTTTCATTTTCCTAAATATATTTCTCATTTTCCTTTATTTATTTCTCATTTTCCTAAATATCTTTCGCATTTCCTTCTTTTTTATTTTTTCATATTTGGCACTAACGGGCGTCCGTATATTTCTGTTTATACGCATATATAATAAAATTCCATGGTGCAATAACACTGTGGGGTATCACGTGATACACAAATGATATATTCCACGGGAATCCCCTTTGGTTTAGGCTTTTCAACGAACGCTAGGTGTCGACTGAGAGTAACGACAACTCGTACACAAAGTGTCAGAATCGGAACCTTTCGCGCTTCTTCATAAAAATAAAGCGCAAAAATCACTTTAAATCACGAATTTTCTCATTTATTTACCTCTTTTGGATTGTTGGACAAAGTTGGTAGGATTTAATATAATATTTTAATTTGTTTAATGTACTAAAGCCAACAAAAGGACAGAGAAAGATAGCACAAATTTGCACATCCAATTTTTAGACCCGGTTTCAAATTTTCATGTGGTAATATATTGGAGGGGAAATAACTCCTAAATAATATCTGTAAATTGCGAGACCCTTTAAAATAAGAAACGATGTGAAAATTAACGAAACGAAACGAAAAACAAAATCACAAATTCTACCATAAAATCATTCGTTTACGATCTAATTGTGTTGATTTTTCCCTTGCACGCTTTCTCACATGTACCGCGGGAAGTGCGAGTCAAAGATGAGTACGTCTTGTATATATGTTAAAGTATCTGTGAAAGACCATCTAATGGCTGACAAGTTTTAATATGGGCATGGATGTAACTGACTTCGTTAAAATTCAACGTGTTACTCAGTCTGCTTATAATAAAGGAGAAAAAAAGGGGGGGGGGTATATATAGGTATTCACTAAAAATGGTAGATCCCGAACTTCTCAGTCTAAAATGAATATGAAAAATAAAATTTTCTGATATGCATGACTGTTTTTATTGAGATAAATGTCATGAGTTAGAAAAAAAAAACTCCCAAACAAAATTATATGAAACATATCGATAAGTAGACATAACGAAGACGGCATTACTGAATAGTAGCCGGAAATAAGAAAGAGAGAGCGCAGGATTATCCATAACATTGAAATATTATTTCAATATTACGCAAAAAATAGACGGCAGTTACCCCAACCCTAAATCAAAAAGACGTATAAATGAAATTGATATAGATTTCAGCTGTACTGCTCAGACAAGTGGAACTGGTGCAATCACCCCTCGTAAACAATATGTCAAACAAATAGTATCTGCATTATGTGCATTTAGAGGGAGGAGGAGGCCGCCCGGGAGGGGGAGGAGGCAGGGGGCCCACCTTCCCCCTTTCAACCTAAAGTTTATTATTCGGATAAGGCTAGTGGGAACTTTCGCGCATCCGATTCAGATTTTACAATGCATTCTGCTTTCTATCTTTTATGTTTTGTTTTTGCTATTGTGATTGAATTGTATAGGGGGTTAAGGGGGATTGTAAATTTCAAATTTTGATTTTAAATATATGAATATTATGCAATGAAAAAAGTTTTGATAAATTTTGACCATCTTTTTTGAACGATTTTTAAAAAAAACATTCGCTAGCTCTCCAGTTTTTACCACTTTAATGTATATGATCAATTCAAAATAATACAGCTTTTCGATGTACCCTTTCTCCCTAAAAAGAAATAGAGAATAGATAAAGACATTTTCTGACATTTCACTCCAGATGCAGTAAAAACTCGCTCGCTCGCTATCGCTCACCTATATCACTTAATTAAGCATAAATATAATTCATTTGAAAGGACTCCAGAGGGAGATACATGTATGAGAACACGTGTATGTCAATCCCCTCCATCACTCCCCCCCCCCTCTTTTTTTTTTTTTTGCTTACCAGTTTTTCTTTGAACAAAATTGTTTCAAGTTGGACTGAAACCAACCCCATCCCATCCCCGGTTGGGGTCCTTTTTTTCTTTGCTCGTCAGATTTTCGGTGAACAATATTTTCTTCGCCCAAGCCCCCTTTCTAAAATCCTGAAATCTTAGATCTGCCACTAGTCCATTTCTAATAGTGTTAGGGCTGTGCTCTACTTCCCTATATTTTTTTCAATATTTTATAGATTTATACATCGCTATGTTTACAATTTTATGAGTTTAGTATTAACGTTTATTCAAAATTCCGCTCGTCACGCGGATCTAGCGGGTGATGGGTTAGGGATAAGTCCGAACCCTCTCCCCTTCCCCATTTGAATTTACAAAAAAGGAAGAGATTTTTTCTCCAGATTTTATATTTTTTTCAAAATCATAAATGATGATGAATCGGCAGAGCCTTCATAATCAATCATTTGGCTATCCGATGCGATATTATCGGTTATTAATACATGTACGTTACGCAGATTTGTTCCATTTACTCTCAGTCTGAAAAGACAATGATTACTGCAGCACTTCATATGTTAATATTAATACACTTGATCACTTAAATGACATAAAAAAAACCCCACTTTTTTTCTGGAAAAAAGAGTCAGGTTTTACTTATTCATATATTTATTTTTTAGGCACAATGTTTCAGTACCTCTCCTTTTCTAAAAAAAAAAGACAGGAAAGTTTACTTCTTTTTAAACTCAACTGAAAAAAAGAACTTGATGGGCTATACTTTATTTATTTAACTTTTTTTATCTATTTATTTATCTATTTTTATTTATTTATTTATTTTTTTTTTTTTGCTGTTCAGCTTTGGTAATAAACTCCTTTTACCTCAGAACAACCATGAAATAGAAGACTACTCTGTACATAGCCTTTTAGTCGTTCGTTTGATTCGTTTAATCAAGAATATGCGAGGGGCTGGACGCCTGTTACTTAACACAACTTGAGACAATTCAACTTGAAACCTTTTCATAAAGATTCGTTCCTTATATCACGTCACTATATTTTACGTAACATAAGACAATTCAACTTGAAACCTTTTCATTAAAGATTCGATCTTTAAATCGATCACGTATATAATCGATTATTGAGATCCATAATCGACTATCAGAATCAACTATCGAGCAATAATCGATTATTTGCGATTATCAGTACATGCACCTACTTTTGGACACAAACCATGAATGTGGAAAAAACTCGTTTTCCAGTACCTATTTATGACGAAATTTCATTTCGAGTCATTAACCGAACTTATCTGAACCAGAATGTTCTGTGACTCTATGCGTGAGTTCAATTTTTTTCTTCAGTTTTTTTTTTTTCAAAAACATGTTTTGAAGAAAGAACTACGTACGCAATCGATGTTTTGAGCAAATTTTGCTAGGCTTTTAAACTTGAAAATAAGAAAACCGATGTCGACCAGTAATTGTTCAGTGAAATATGGGATGGGAAAAACCCTCCCCCTCCTATCCTTCTAGTTATCCTTGCATGTAGCTGTATTATAGATACTTGAGTTTGTTTTCAAAGTGAAGAATCATGACGATATGGACGTTTCTTTTACATGTCTAAAGCAAAACATCCACGCAAAAAAGAATAGGGATATCTCAAATGTAGTGTATTCATCTAGTACCTCAGATTATTTTTCCCCTCAACTCAATTTAGAAATCTGAAAATCGTGAAATTTTCACTTTTTTTTTTTTTAAATTTGTTTTGTTTGCTTTTGTGAACAACTTGTATTAAATACCGTTTGATTCTAATTTTTTTCATAAAGATTAAGTAAGTTCAATGATCACACGAACCTGAAATTGAATTTTACAGGGCTTTTTCTATGATGTCTGCGTCGTTTACCATTACGTTTTTTTTTATTCTTTGTCAAAAAAAAAAAAATATAATAATAACAAATTTATTTCGTTTGGTTACTTTTCATTTCGTTTCTTGTGCGTTTCATATTTTAAAGGACCCCGTTAAACTCGGTTACTCAAGATGAGTCCCGGGAATCAAATGTTTGTCAAATTTTACAGTTTGGATTGCCTCCCTTCTTAAGAAGATTTCATTTGAAATTCGGTAATAGAAATTAATTATTTTTCGATAATTAGCATATTTTTCTCATTTCAAAGTTCCTTATTGCTATTCAGACACAGATACAAAAGTCGTGAAACACTTTCAAAGGAAAATTCTTGGATTTTAAAATTTAGTTGAAAGGCCTATTTGGTTGAACCAAGTTAATACTGTCTAATTCTACTTTATATGAATTTATTTTAGGCCTATCATATGGTCATTATTATCAATTATATGATGGTAATTTATTCTGATCAAGAATAAACGTGTATTCGGAGAACACTTAAACAGAAATTTTTCAATGCTCGCCACATGTAATGATATGGTGCACGGACATTTACAAAATTTTCTGTTAAAGTGTTCTTCAAATATACGTCTTTCCTTGACCAGAATGAATTACCATCATATAATTTATAATAATGACCATATGATAGGCCTAAAATAAATTCATATAAAGTAGATTTAGACAGTATTTACTTGGTTCAATCAAAGGGGATTCCCGTGGAACATATCATTTGTGTATCACATGATACCCCACAGTTAATAACTCTACTAAAAACCAACGTAGCGTTGTACCATGGAATTAGATTATCGATGCTTGTGAGAAAGACCACGTCAAATTTTAACTACACCTATAAAATATATAATTACAGTATGACATCTTATTAAAAACATGTCACATTCAGTGACAAAGTTAATGAAATGTAAAGATTGTTACATACCTCTATGATGTGAGTCTTTCTTCCGTTATTTGATATTTGCGTAGAGATAAACCTCTGTTTAAGGAAATCGCCTCTCATAACAAGTGCATATTTAACGAAATTAACAAATAATCACGCATGTATTTGGAAAACGAAAGCAAAATAAAGCATATGTTTATTCAGGATTAACAAACGTAAAGCGTCGAATATTCAAAATCACATTGAACTTTGTTTTTACTCGGAATCATACAGAAAAGGACATACTTCGTGATTTTACATTGCACCTTGATTAACTTTTCTATCTAACATAATATTTAAATCACTTGATTTATTGTTCGAAATTTGTTTGGGTATATTTACCTTATTTCGCACTAGAGAAGGACCCGCGCAAGTGTGGGTAAGATTGTCATAGATACGGTGACATATTGGGATACCTTATGTATGACTCTAGTAAGGAATACATAGGGATTCTGTTCAGATTTATAGATGCTACCACATATTGTTTGGCGCTGATATTAATTAATTTACCCAAAAAATTTTTGAAATATTATTATTTTCTCTAAATGTGTGGCTGCTTGATCATATTGTAGTATATGTAAGGCTGATACAGAGTAGAAGGAATGGAATTACATTGTGATTGGTGTCGGATCAGGGCTGCACTTTGTCACGCAAAACAATAATAATAAAGATTATACCATTCATTACAATCGTTCAGTCGTTAATTCTGGTATATGTTATGGTAGCGTCACATCTTATCGGATATCGCGAACAGACGTCTAATGGATCAAAGACTGCCAAAATCCCGAGTCCGTTGGTCGTTCGTTAGTAATACAAAAGTCAACACTGCCACTGCTCGAGGCTCTCGTGACTAGTTTGGAACGGACACGTACCGTTCGAGTACCGGACACCTGCTGGAAAAGTAACGGACTTCACCGTACGAGTAACGGAAAAGCAAGGGATAAGATGGAAATGCAATGCATAAGAACCGGACAAAACGGACATCCGTTACTCGCTAAATCGTCGATTCTTAATTTTGTGCTCTATTGTGAGTGCTATTGAGATTATCGTCAGGATCTTCTTTAACTCATTTGTGTCACACTTATGCCCTTTGCCGTGTGGAGCTCGTAAAAATGTCCCCGCGAGGGGTTGGACAGTAAGTGTTTTGAATATTTTTCCCTGACTTGGTCGCCATAACACTTTCTATATAGACATAACCTCAGACAGTACATGCATTTTCATATTATCATTTTAGTGCATGAACATCGACGGCGGGTGCGGCTAGCCAACAGGGGATGCTTACTCCTCCCGGGCACCTGGTCCCACCTCTAGCTCGCTAGGGGTCCGTCGATGCTCAATTTTGTGCTCTATTGTGAGTGCTATTGAGATTTCATCGACAATCCTGTTTTTGAAAAGTATGAAAATGCAATTTATCCACAAGATTTGACACTAAACAAGCGTTACAAACACATAAACACCGTTTTTGGACCTAAATATAAAAATTGTTAGTAGAAAGATGCATACAACTGTGTATGTCAAAAGATATGATTTTAGATTCAACATAGTAAATTTTCCCTGGCTTGACGGTGATGTTCCCAGATTACCGACATAAGGTATCTACATTTCACAGCTCATCCGGTATGCTAGAGCATGTACTGATGTTTTGGATGTTCATGGTAGAAATTTACAAATTACGAAGAAACTGTTATGACAAGGTTTTCGCTTTCACAAACTGAAAATGTTACAAAAATAATTGTCAACTTCTGTTAAATTTGTAATCTGAACCCATTCAAGCGACAGAGCATATTACTTTTGGTACTTCCCAATCTACATTTCATGGTGACATAATTAACAAAATAAGAAGGATCAAAGAGACACTTGACTTGGTATTGGACCAATCTATAGCCTTGTACAAGTACATTCTTCAAAATTGCAATCTGACTGACTGTGGCGACAGTACTTCATGACAGGCCCTGTCCTAAACTTTTTAGAGAAGTCAGGACCCCGCCCACCTGTCCTCTCTGAATGATAGTCTGTCTCATCGGGTGATCGCATGCATGAGCTCTCTAGGCTGGCAGATCATGGACTGTAGGTGTTCCTTGTCCCTTTTGCGTCTCTTTCTATGAGTGACTGCTCTGTATTCACGGTTATCCAGAAACATCACCGTCAAGCCAGGGGAAATTTACCATTTCGAATTAAGGAATCATTGTAATATTTTTTTTTGGTTGATCGAGGTATCAACACCAAAAATTGAGGGAAATCTGCATCGTGCGCGTAGCCCGGGAGGAGTAAGCATCCCCTGTTGGCTAGCCGCACCCGCCGTCGATGTTCATGCACGAAACTGAAACAATATATAATACATGCACTGTCTGAGGTTATCTCCATATAGAAAGTGTTATGGAGACAATGTCAGGGGGAAAATATTCAAAACACTTCATGCACGAAACTGAAACAATATATAATACATGCACTGTCTGAGGTTATCTCCATATAGAAAGTGTTATGGAGACAATGTCAGGGGGAAAATATTCAAAACACTTACTGTCCAGACCCCTCGCGGGGAACCTTTTTACGTGCTCCACACCGCAAAGGGCATAAGTGTGACTCAAATGAGTAATAGAAGATCCTGACGATAATCTCAACAACACTCACAATAGAGCACCACCTTGAGCATCGACGGGTCCCTAGCAAGCTAGAGGTGGGACCAGGTGTCCCTTAGGAGTAAGCATCCCCTGTTGGCTAGAAGCACCCGCCGTCGACGTTCACGCACGAAAATGATAGCAATATATAAAATGCATGCACTGTATGAGGTTATGTCTATATAGTTATGAGTTAAAGAAGATCCTGACGATAATCTAAACAGCACTCACAATAGAGCACAAAATTTAGCATCGAAGGACCCCTAACAAGCTAGAGGTGGGACCAGGTGCCCAGGAGGAGTAAGCATCCCCTGTTGGCTAGCCGCACCCGCCGTCGATGTTCATGCACGAAACTGAAACATTATATAATACATACACTGTCTGAGGTTATCTCCATATAGAAAGTGCTATGGCGACAATGTCAGGGAAAAATATTCAAAACACTTACAGTCAGACCCCTCGCCGGGAACTTGCTTACGAGCTCCACACGGCAAAGGGCATAAGTGTGACACAAATGAGTTAAAGAAGATCCTTAAGATAATCTCAACAGCACTCACAATAGAGCACAAAATTAAGCATCGACGGACCCCTAGCAATCTAGAGGTGGGACCAGGTGCCCTGGAGGAGTAAAGATCCCCTGTTGGCTAGCAGCACCCGCCGTTAATATTCAATGCACGAAAATGAAAGCAATATATAAAATGCATGCACTGTATGCGGTTATGTCTATATAGTAAGTGCTCTGGCGACAATGTCAGGGAAATAAGTTTTCCCTCAATTTTTGGTGTTGATAAATCGATCAACCAAAAAAATATTTAAATTATTAACCATTATTTCATTTAGTTGCGTTTCAACGTTTATTTGAAGCTTTGAAATTAAGTCGCCAACGACGTTGCTTATGACGTTGCTAAGCGCGTACTTCCGATTAGGGTTGATACAGGTATCAACACAATTTGTGGTTCGATCAGAATATTCGTTTCTTAAGAATATCAAGTAATGGAAATTAAATGATACCGAAATCATCATTTTGTTATACACACTGGTATGAATCTCTCCATTAAAAATGTTGATATATAGGTTTCTGTGTTTGTAACGTTTGCATTGTTTAGCGTCAATTCTTGTGGATATATGTCATTTTTATATTTTTCAAAAACAGGATTGTCAATAGTAAGAATATCATCCAGGTACTTAGAGGTACCAATGAAACAATTCAAATCATCATGTTTTATATGCTTTTGAAGATGCTTTGATAAGTTCTTTTTCATAAGTGTATAAAATAGATCTGCATAAGAGGCGCACAATAAATATTAGTACCCATGGGAATCCCTACAACCTGCTCGTAGTGATTCTCATCAAATATAACATACTGTAAACGTGATTATTTTTGCGAGGGGAAAAATTCGCGATTATGACATCAAGACTTTTCGCGAGGGGGAAATATTCGCGATAAAAATGTCTTTCCTATTGTAAGAATGCAACGGGGATATTTTCGCGTGGGGAAAAATTTGCGAAATCTCTCTATTGCAGAAAAACGCGTAAATAACCCCCACGCGAAAATTTCAACGTTTACAGTAAATGTTGTCCAAGATGAAGGACAAGGCACTACATAAGTCACTACATGTCCATGATTTGTATTTTATTCAGCAGCGGAAAAGAAACCCTTTGATTCAGATGTACAAATATAAGTTTCCCCTCTCGATCAAAACACAATTCAATGAGTTTCGACAATCGACCATTAATTTAAAGGATCGAAGCGTGGTACACATATAAGTAAAGTCTCAGGAAGAAATCTTATCGGATTTGAAATTTCTACATTTCATTTGGTCAATCATATCCCCTGCATTTTCAATAGACAAAAAGAAGTTTGCATCATTCCTGTTTAAAACAGTTTTATAATATCTTGCCACGTGTTCCTTTATCACCGTGAGTGCTGACGTCAGATTTCTAGACAAAAAAAGTGTTGGAGCAGTTGCTAGAATTAGCAATGTATCAAAACATGTAGGGCTACTTGTGCGGTTTTGGTTTGAAATATATTGTAGAAAGATCCAATTTAGAAATAGTGATGCTGAATGAAGAAATTTCACTATTTTGTTTGCTCAAAATGTTAGGGACACTTTTCTGCTTTTTATTTAGGTATTTGTAGACGAAAGTTCCGAAACTAAATTTGATATGTAGTAACGTTTTCAAGCAATTATGGTGTTGTTAGCTGCTTTACCTGCAGGCGCGAAGACATATTTTTCACGTAAATTACGTAACTTGGATCTGAAATATGTTTCAGATTGAGAACTTTGATTTTCAGAAAAGATGAGGATTTCTATTCGCATATCAGTAATATCAAAATTAGTTTTTTTTTGTCACTCAGACACCCTCCAATCAACATCACCGTGTTGTATTGTTATCTAAGGCTTCCTTTAGCACTTCCCCACATTTGATAAAATCTATCTTGGGTGGGATTCTATACTTAGGTCATTTTTTAGAAGACTATGGAGCTGCATGTCCCGGATAATTGAAAAGTCACCTGTAACAATATGACCGGCTGGTTTATAAAGATATTCAGATGTTGCACATTCTCAAGAAGCAGGACATGATTCAAGTATTTTAAGATCTAATGTTACTTTATTGTAGTTAAAGACGAATAGGTTTCTTATACTTGTAAAAAAAATAAGAGGAGGTTCTCAATTCTCAAAATATTGAGGAGTGGTAGTTTGTACACGATGATTCCAAAAAATATCAGAGATGGTTAGAAGATCGACCCCTTGTTAATAAATGAAAATTTTTTGAATCGTCTTTTATGGGAGATATTTTTAATAACAGGATGAAGTTTATTCTGTATAATCATTCAGTGACAAATATGGATAATAACCATATCCTTGTTTACAGCACAAAATCGATAACCCAGAAAATCAGAAACCGAAGGCATACAAAATCAGGATAAAACAGAAACCAAAGCAAACAAACAAAAACATCCACCATATGAAAAGAAGCGAACTCCCGATATGAGAGTGAGACCAGGTGCCCAGGAAGAGTAAGCATCTCCTGCTTGCATGCAACACCCGTCGCTTCAATTCGGTAGAACTGTCACATCCGGTTACTTCCATTATGGAAGATATAGAGTACAATCTTTGGTTGGATGGTTCAAACGGTCTATGACAGAATATCATCCACCATTCTGGAAAGTGGGACATCATAGTGTATGACGAGTTCCCCATATCGACCGTAGAACTTCCTCAGTGACGATGTTAGTCGGTCACAAACATATCCCTGACTGAGAAGCTTATCTGAAAGACGCCTAGCTCTCAGAACAAAATCCGTATATTTGGTACTTGCTCTGGCATAGCGTATCAACTGAGATATGAACATGCCATAAGCAGGCGATGAAGGGATGTTGCTACTCAGAAAAGGAAAGTTTGTAATGCTGAAATTGAAGTCGTCACGTTTGTCATAGAGTGAGGTGTTCATGTGACCATCAGTGTCGTAGGACAACATTATGTCCAAATAGGATGCTGAATTATTTGTCTCTGTAGTTTCTTTGACTTCAAGCTCCGAAGGATAGATACTGCTCAGGTAATCCGCGAATTGTGGATTATGGATGGACAACACATCGTCTATGTATCTGTAAGTGAAGTTGAAGAAGCTAAGTATCTTTTCCCTTCAGAGAACAAAGATTGAATGAATTCAGCTTCGTACGAGTAAAGGAAAATGTCGGCAAGGAGTGGGGCACAATTGGTCCCCATTGGAATTCCGACAATTTGCTGGAAGACCTTTCCTCCAAACACCACAAAAATGTTGTCGATCAGAAAGTTTAACATCTGAATAATGTCTGTTTCAGTGTACTTATTTTCAGAATCGGACTTTTCTTTTACAAAGTAGGTTTTGTCATAGTTTACAACAATAAATTTGTATTTGCGATTACCGTTCTTACTTGTAAACGCATTACTTATAATTTTTGCGAGTCTTCTTTTCAATTTAGAATGTGGAATTGTAGTGTAAAGTGTCGAAAAATCAAAGGCTTTGATCGAATGGACTCTACTAAAATGAGTGGATTTCAGATGTTCTAAAAGTTCCTTCGAATTCTTTAAAATCCACATCTGGTTGATACCACTGCGAGAATATACTGTCGAACAATATTTTTGAAGCCCAGATTTGATTTCAGATAAAACTTTGGTGAGTAAGATCGATACAGATTTGGTGGAACATTGTTTGTACGGATTCTGATGCATTTTAGGTATGCAGTATAAGTATGGTAAATCTAAATCTAAATTGGTAGTGTCGAAGCCAAAGGAAGCAAGAGCTGATTTGTGGTTATCTATTATTTCAGAGGCAGAAAGGTTTGTTGGGGTGTAAGTGGGATTTCCAGGTGTCGAATTTAAACCCAACTCTTTAACTAGACTGTCGAAATAGTACTTTTTGCAAGTAAATGTGTAATTATTTGAGGCTTTGTCCGCTGGTGTGATGACATAATGTTTTTGGAGGTAGGTAAGCTCTTTGATAACATCAGGGTCTTTAAATATAGACACGAATCTGGTGTTCACAGTTGATTTTAATCGGTTAATTCTAGATAAAAGTAACCCTCTGATTTATTTTATCCATTCGGAAAGGGTGTCGAGCTGTACGTCCTCTTTCTTTGCCCAACGTCTTGCATATTCCTCACAAGAGTCCATGATAATTTTGACATTTTGGTTCCATGTAAAGGACATACTTTCTCTGTATTTGGGACCCTTTTTTAACAATTGTCTCAACTTGTCGTTCTTGACTATACTAAGGTCACCAGTAATAACGTGTCCACAAGGAGAGAAGTTGAAATCCGATGAAGAACATTCGCAGGGAAGTGGATGTAGTGAGGGATTACTTAAATCAATACACTGCAGGAATCGTTTGTAATTGTAAATTTTAGATGCAACTGTTGGTGTGTAGCTATAAGAAATACAAGGAGTTTCTTTTCTTTTGAAATATGGTGGGATTTTTTCTGTGACAGTTTTGTGATTCAAAATGTGACCAAGATTCAAGTTATCAATACCCTTGTTTGCAAATCTTACTTTAATGAAAGGGCGGTTTGTTTTCTCCTCTGATTTATCTGATCTCACTGCTTGAAATAAACGAAAAGTAGAAATGTCCAAGATGACTCCTTGTAGTCTGTATTCTTGGGAACGTGTATCGGTATATGCGAGGTGCTTCGTATAATCGTAGATTTCGTGTAACTTCCGTAAAGGAACAGAGTATAATTTGGTACGAATATAATGCAGGCCTAGAGGCTCATTCAAAAATGGAACCAAGTCATCGAAGGAGAAAATATGTATCTCAGGCCTATTATATTTTCGAATGCCGTGACTTCGAGGTCTTCTTTGTGGTCTGTTGAATAAGCTAGTCACATTTACCGATTGACAACCGGGACTTGTTAAGTTTCCTATAGTGCTGATGTTATCGTTGCAGTAATTATTGCAATTTAGTGTCAGTAATTATTGCAATTTATATGGAAAGTCAATTTTTTTTAATTCAACAAAAGCTCTAAAGTATTTTAACAACTGCGATAATCAGATATGAGACGAATTTAACACATTTATTCAGTTAATTGGGTATCCATGGCAACAAGAGTCAAATGCAGTTAAGTTTCCAATAGTGCTGATGTTATCGTTGCAGTAATTATTGCAAATTAGTGTCAGTAATTATTGCAATTTATATGGAAAGTCAATTTTTTGAATTCAACAAAAACACCTCTAAAGTATTTTAACAACTGCGATAATCAGATATGAGACGAATTTAACACATTTATTCAGTTAATTGGGTATCCATGGCAACAAGAGTCAAATGCAAAGTAACTCTCACTTAATCATTGTGAGTGAAATTCGAATATATCGACTTTCAAATACATATATATTATTACATTGAATTTTCGCCAAAAAAAAAAAAAAATGGCTCTCTCGCACCAGCTTTGGAAAGTAAGTTATAAAGTATAGGTCCACGTGATAATCAGGTGATACATCAACACGTGATAATCAGGTGATGCATCAACATTTTTTGGCAAAACAGTTTATTTCTGTTTTGGGACAAATATGTGGTACAAATCAAAGATATCGTATTCATTTCTCAAGGTAGCGATGGGTGAAGCGAAATATTCACCTCATAATTTATGGAGGATTATGAAGGGAAAAAACATTTTTTCTATATAATTCAACCAAATTTGCTACCCCTATAACATTTTTCGTTATCCAAGTAGAAACATTCATTCAGAACATTTATATGGAGGCTGATCTGAACTCAATTCAAGAAATAAAAGTTCTGCAAAAAATTTAAAGGTTTTTCAACTGTCTGAGCCTGATCCTTACGTGGACCTGTACTTAAAGACACATCAAGCACTAAGTCGGGAGGAAGGAAATAGATGTAAGTATCAAGAGAAACAAAGTACCCCAAGAAATATCTTAATGGTTTGGATGAATTCACGTAACTTTGTATAATATTCGGGATTTTCGTTATACAGAGTAACTTCCCGTTCGGGGCGATATATGACGTAAACCTATTGTGACGTCATCAAATTCTGTGGTAATCCTATGTTGAATTCAGGGAAAGAACGCTTCAAGAGAAATTTTATTACGTTATAATGATTTTACGTCAGATACCGTCCCAAATCGAACACAAGCATACACCAACGAAAAGTCAATATATGTTTCGTAAAAAGGATATTCGGCACCACCGATTTCGGCTTAATTTTTGTTTTCTAAATACAAATGTGCAAAGAGGTAGAGCGAGTTGTCAAAGGATAAAAAATCATGTGACACTTCAATTCAAGAAAAAAGCAACTGATACATACATGTATAATTCGATAATGCTTGTAATGGCACTTTTGAGGTTTGGCTTTGTACGGAATTCTGTACTCTAGATGTCACTGTTTTCGAGGGTTTTCTTTAGGTTAAACACGAGCAAGTGTTTTTATGGATATATCCTTATCAGAGAGAGCATTTCATGCATTCACTGGTCTCCTTTTTTCCAAAATTAACCAGGCAATATCGGCTCCTACTTAACTTTGAAGAAAATTTTAAGTATCTGTCCGACTTTTTATTTTGTTCCTTGTTCAAACAAACCACATGTGTATAATCTGGGCTGTTATACGTTGAATATAATCCTGCAGTCACTAGACGGACATTCGGTAAGATGTTTGACCAGAAACGTCTTCGTTCCAAGTCTACGTTGAGATTTAGACTGTACCGATTTGTGAGAAAAGACAGAAAACACCGACGAAAAGTATCAAAGTTAATAATATTATAGATTTGCAATACTCAGTTCGGTGTCTTTTTTTCAATAAAGCGTTGATGAATGTCCTCTTGTTTGATAAAAGTAATATCAAAGCATCAGTCTATTAATTTACATTCTTTTGTATTAGTATATTTATGTCGTCTTTGTTTATTTTTCTGCATCCTTGTCGCTTTTAATTTAAAGAAATTGTTTTTTTATATTTATGAATATATTTGCAATAATTGATAAACGTCTTCAAATTAAATTGCATAATTTAAGATCAGAGAAATTTTGCAGCATGGACCAGACATGCACGTTTCGGTTGCTTAACCCTCGTCAGTGATCCTCAGCTAAATAATTGATATACTAGAGACTCCACATTTGCAAAATACAGAGACGTAATTAAAATCTGCAATAAACAACCTCCTCAGTTGTACATGAATAATTTATTTTTACCATCTGTGATTCTGTATGCCGTGACAATTATGTACTGAACAAAGTACATTTTTATCATAGAGTGCAATACAATGCAACGAAAGTCATGATACATGACAATTCTTTAAGTATGGAACACGATCTCAGTTGTTCTATATCTTGACGAAGATATAATTTGAATTTGTTGACATGATTCCTTTTCTGTCAGAGTTACACATCTTGACCCTTATTATGACCTGAAGAAGCTCTAGCACTATTTTGTCCAATGTCTGCCGTGCTTATCTGATAACATTCTCCTGTCGTGTAGCATGTTGACTTACTTTATTTGGAATAAATTGGTATCGTGTACACGTTGTCAGTACTCCGGTGTATGACCATGTACGGTGTAACTCTCCTCCTCTGTCTATCTGTGGCAGTGTTTGCCCAGGATCCTATGCCATGCAGTAAGTTACCACGACAAATTTGTTAAACAATGCATTTTTTCTCAATCATTTGTACTTTTCATATTAAATTAATTAAAAGTTTAGGGCTAGCGATTAGTATATCTTGAAACATTTCTTATCAATGGTATTGATACCTCTCTTTGTAAATATTAAAAAATTAAATAAGAAGTACAAAAACAAATTAAACAAATTGCGGTCCTTCTTGCTGAATATCTAGTGATACATTCGATCTGGTTTTATCAAAATATCATATTGCTTATAAAACTACTGTTGGTTCTGTATCCATCGGGCTTCCTTAAAATCAGTACTGTGAATTTCATCTGGTTTTTTCACCATATATTGCTTATAAAAGTACTGTTTGTTCTGTATTCATCAGGTTTCCTTTGAACCAGTAATGTAAATTTCATCTGGTTTTGTCACAATATCATATTGCTTATAAAATTATTGTTTGTACTGTATTCATCAGGTTTCCTTTGAATCAGTACTGTGAATTTCATCTGGTTTTGTCACAATATCATATTGCTTATAAAATTACTGTTTGTACTGTATTCATCAGGTTTCCTTTGAATCAGTACTATAAATTTCATCTGGTTTTGTCACAATATCATATTGCTTATAAAATTACTGTTTGTTCTGTATTCATCAGGTTTCCTTTGAACCAGTACTGTAAATTTCATCTGGTTTTGTCACAATATCATATTGCTTATAAAATTACTGTTTGTACTGTATTCATCAGGTTTCCTTTGAACCAGTACTGTAAATTTCATCTGGTTTTGTCACCATATTATATTGCTTCTAAAACTACTGTTCCATTAGGCATCCTTAAAATAAGTATTGTGCGTTTACATATTTAAACACAGCCAAACTTTGGCGAAAACAGGATCGAAAAAATGGCAACTCGATATATTAGCCTAAATATAAATGATTCATTCTCCACTGTAGTCTTTATACAAGAGTTATAAGAATAAAGATCGCTTTTATTACAAAACAAAGGAGGGGATCTCCAACAAATTTCGTGTAAGATAAGACGATACAGAATATTTGAATTCGCATACTCTTTTGAGAAACATGTTTTATATCTCAAGAATACTCTAATCTTCAATAACACCAGAGACTCCCTCTGCTTTAAATACCTCTGATTAGGACTGAATGTCCAGAACATACCGGTTTGAAGCGCTCAATGTAGATGGTAATGTCAGTTAGATTACTAAATTGTAGAGGTGATTTCCCCTAGATATCGGTGACGTGTCTTTTTTTCTGGCTTACTCTTAATTTTACCTCTTTTTGCACCTTGTCATATATTTAAGAAATGGCTGTCTTACTATTGGTATTCATGGGTGTAACTTGCCAAAATTCATAAAGGCTGACAAAATGACGAAAAATATCCGAGGTAGGCAATTTTTCACAAGTGTGTATGACAAAAGAGATTTTTTTGGATTCAACATAGTAAGTTTCCCCTGGCTTGACGGTGATGTTTCCTAGATTACCGTCATACGGTATCTATATTTCACAGCTCATCCGGTATGCTAGAGCATCCCCTCCTTTCTTTTGGATTTTCATAGTAGAAATTTACAAATTACGAAGAAACTTTAAGGTCAAGGTTTTCGCTTTCACAAACTAGTAAAGACTCTCTGGAAAATTTACAAAACATATTGTCAACTTCTTTTGAAATTTGGACCCATCAAAGCAACAGAATATATTTCATCGAGTATTTTAAAACCTGCATTTTATGGTGGCATAATCAACAAAATAAGAAAGGATCAAAGGAAGACAGAATTACAATCGAAATTGTGTTAGAATCATCAAACGCATTTCATACTGTGGATATGATCCTAATGTCACCAAACGGACACTTTGCTTGGTACTGGACCAATCTACAACCCTGTACTAGCGCATTCTTAAGAATTACACTCTGACTGACTGTGACGATAGGACTCAACGAATGGCCCTCTCAAACCTCTTTAGAGAAAACAGGGCCATGACCACCTGTTCTCCCTGAATCTAAGCCGGACTCTTCGGATGATCACATGTATGAGCTCGCTACAGCAGGCAGATCATGGACTGTATTTCATATGCCTTCAATTTTTACATCCATTTACATATTCATCTGTGTGTTTCTTGGACCCCAGCGTCATGCTTTCTGTCTGTATGGTTATCTTACAGTCAGGAGTTTATTTTACACCACAATTGTACGTTTTTCGAGACCTCTGGGAAAAGTCGGATGGTTGTGCGCACGTAATCCAAGATAACCACGCAGTCTGCATTTTACGAGCAGATGACCGTCCTTAGTCTGCACCGGTTGTCCCTTGGTTTCGTTGGTTAATGTGTGGTCTTTTGTGTTTCGTGTTTCTATGGTGTGATTTGGTTTCGTTGGTTAATGTGTGGTCTTTTGTGTTTCGTGTTTCTATGGCGTGATTTTGTTTCGTTGGTTTATGTGTGGTCTTTTGTGTTTCGTGTTTCTATGGCGTGATTTGGTCTCGTTGGTTTATGTGTGGTCTTTTGTGTTTCGTGTTTCTATGGCGTGAATTGGTTTCGTTGGTTTATGTGTGGTCTTTTGTGTTTCGTGTTTCTATGGTGTGATTTGGTTTCGTTGGTTTATGTGTGGTCTTTTGTGTTTCGTGTTTCTATGGCGTGATTTGGTTTCGTTGGTTTATGTGTGGTCTTTTGTGTTTCGTGTTTCTATGGCGTGATTTGGTCTCGTTGGTTAATGTGTGTTCTTTTGTGTTTCGTGTTTCTATGGTGTGAGTTGGTCTCGTTGGTTTATGTGTGGTCTTTTGTGTTTCGTGTTTCTATGGTGTGATTTGGTTTCGTTGGTTAATGTGTGGTCTTTTGTGTTTCGTGTTTCTATGGCGTGATTTGGTTTCGTTGGTTAATGTGTGGTCTTTTGTGTTTCGTGTTTCTATGGCGTGATTTGGTCTCGTTGGTTAATGTGTGGTCTTTTGTGTTTCGTGTTTCTATGGCGTGATTTGGTCTCGTTGGTTTATGTGTGGTCTTTTGTGTTTCGTGTTTCTATGGCGTGATTTGGTTTCGTTGGTTTATGTGTGGTCTTTTGTGTTTCGTGTTTCTATGGTGTGATTTGGTTTCGTTGGTTTATGTGTGGTCTTTTGTGTTTCGTGTTTCTATGGCGTGATTTGGTTTCGTTGGTTTATGTGTGGTCTTTTGTGTTTCGTGTTTCTATGGTGTGAGTTGGTCTCGTTGGTTAATGTGTGTTCTTTTGTGTTTCGTGTTTCTATGGTGTGAGTTGGTCTCGTTGGTTTATGTGTGGTCTTTTGTGTTTCGTGTTTCTATGGTGTGAGTTGGTCTCGTTGGTTTATGTGTGGTCTTTTGTGTTTCCTGTTTCTATGTTGTGAGTTGGTCTTCCTTGTCTGTGTGGGTGTCTGCTCGGTGTTTTTTTTTTCATTTGGAGTTATGGGGTTTTGTTGTGGGTAATGCAACCGAGTGTTCTCCTCCATTCTTTTTCATTGCCAGTGGAATTGCGTCTTTAAACGGTGACGTCATAATGTAAAGCAACGCCAAAAGATGTTGACTCGATCATTTTGTGCTTTTTAACAAGATGGAAAAATGATATATTCTGGTTGGTCACATGCAAATTCCGTCGCAAAGCGATTCTAAGGAAATTTGCACATGTCCAACCAGAATAATACACACATCAACACCAAAAGTACGACAGTCATTACTTATTTTTACATTTAATCTTTGTGTTTTGCCATGGCGTATTGATATCCTATAACATTACAGAAATCCATATAAATAGCGTCGAAAGTCGTTTGTAGTTTCATTTACAACTTACCTCATATTCACCCTTAAACTGCGAAAATGGAGTTTGTACTGATAAGCAATGTGTAGACTACAATGTTACGGCGCAAACGTATGTTTTTACCTGATATTTTCGTCTTGACTCTAACATGAGATATGTTGTAATAGATGTATTTTTGTATTTTTTAGATCCCCCTCCACAGTGGGAAGCACGAGAGATCAGGGTATGCAAGACCTTAGTTATCTTATTCGATGTCACAGCTGTACTTACCTCATACAGTGCATGCATTTTTTATATATTGTTTTCACTTGCGTTCGTGAATATCGACGGCGGGTGCGGTTAGCCAACAGGGGATGCTTACTCCTCCCGGGCACCTGGTCCCACCTCTAGCTTGCTAGGGGTCCGTCGATTCTCAAGTTGTTGCTCTATTGTGGGTGCTGTTGAGATTATCGTTAGGACCTTCTTTAACTCATTGAAATTCTTTTTACGCAAGATTGCAACTTCAGAGTGTATGTTTTGATTTACATTTAGGCACCTACCTAAATCATTGTTCAAAACATGGGCAACTTTTCTGCCCAAATAAAATGATGACGTCAAGACAATGCCAATGGAGAACAATAAGAAAAAGCGCGAAATATCCGTATATCGTACAAGTCCAACAGAATGACGCTTACACTTTATTTTGTCATGGCCTATTCTGACAGCCAAATTATCTATTCCACTCAATGTAACTGTGACAGCCATTGAAATGATTGCTCTCAGAAACGTTTACTATGTTTGAAATACATTATCCTGATGTATTGATTGGTTGATATACATTATCCTGGTGTATTGATTGGTTGATAAACATTATCCTGGTGTATTGATTTGTTGAAAGTCAAACATAAAACCCAACATCAGAAACCAAGAATAATCATCAATAGGATATAGAAAATCATGAGAAACACAAACCCTAATGACATATTGTTTATTCCGGGGTTAACAACTGTTCCAATAGAAATTTTAATAATTTGGTTTTACCCTCTCGACTTTTAGACAAAATAATTGATGGGTGTTTCTTTTGTGATTATTCAAAACATTACAAAGAAACCTACCTGAACAAAAATATGAGATCAGTTACCCGGAAAGAGTAAGCATCTCATGCTTGCAAACAACAACAGTTTTGTTAGCCGTGCAGAAAAAAGTCAAAAGTAATGAATGAGTCATTTGCTGTTGTTTTTGGATGTTTCTACGCAAAACTAACTTCGAACCTTGATGATGATGAGGTGTTTTGTGTTTCATGTAGCGACCTGTGTAGTGCCTTGTCCTTCCTCTTGGACAACATTTATGTAAGATTTGGTGAGAATCTCTACAAGCAGGTTGTAGGGATTCCTATGGGTACAAATTGTGCGCCTCTTGTTGCAGATTTATTTTTATACACATATGAAAAGGAATTTATTCAAAATCTTCAAAAGCAAAGAAAACATGATGATGTGAAATGCTTCACTGGTACTTCTAGATACCTGGATGATATTCTTACTATCGATAATCCTATTTTTGAAAAGTATAAAGATGTTATTTATCCACAAGAATTGAGTCTAAACAAGGCAAACTTTACAGACACTGAAACACCATTTTTGGACCTAAATATCAAAATTGTCAATGGAGAAATTCATACAAGTGTATATGACAAACGAGATGATTTTGGATTCAACATAGTAAATTTTCCCTGGCTTGACGGTGATGTCCCTAGATTACCGTCATACGGTATCTACATTTCACAGCTCATCCGGTATGCTAGAGCATGTACTGATGTTTTGGATTTTCATAATAGAAATCTACAAATTACAAAGAAACTTCTAGGTCAAGGTTTTCGCTTTCACAAACTAGTAAAGACTTTCTGGAAATTTTACAAAAATTATGATCAACTTCTTTTGAAATTCGGACCCATACAAGCAACGGAGTATATTACTTTGGGTATTTCACAACCTGCATTTTATGGTGACATAATTAACAAAATAAGAAGGATCAAAGGTAGACAGCATATGTATCGAAAATGCGTCAGAGTCATCAAACGCCTTTTATACCGTGGATATGATCCTAATGTCACCAGACGGACACTAAGCTTGGTACTTGACCAATATACAGTCTTGTACGAGCGCATTCTTAAGACTTGTACTCTGACTGACTGTGACGACGGGACTCCATGACGGGCCCTGTCCAAACCTCTTTAGAGAAGACAGGGCCCCGACCACCTGTCCTCTCTGAATGTCAGTCGGACTCCTCGGGTGATAACATATATGAGCTCGCTACAGCCGGCAGAGCACGGACTGTATTACGCACGTCCTCTTTTTATATCCATTTACATTTTCATCTATGTTGCTTGGACCCCTGTGTTTTACGGTCCTGTTTGTGTGTGGTCACCTAACAGTGAGGAGGTTGTTTTACACCATAATTGTGCGTTCTTCGAGACCTCTGGGAAATCGGAATAGTGGGAGGGTTGTGCGCACGTAATCCAGGATAACCACACCGTCTGCTATTTACGTGGCAGATGGCCGTCCTAAGTCGGCACCGGTTGCCCATTGGTCTCGTTGGTTTATGTGTGGTCTTTTGTGTTTCATGTTTCTATGTTGTGATTTGACGTTCCTTGTCCCTTTTGCGTCTCTTTCTGTGGGTATCCGTTCTGTGTTTTTTGCATGGGTGTTTTGGGATTTTGCTGTGGGTGCTGCAACCTAGTGTTGTTGGAGATCCCCTGCTTTCCTTCATTGTACATGTCGTCCAATTTGTTTCATATAGCAGAGACACCTTCAGTCGCTTACAAATATAACTTTGGCAGAGTGAAACAAAGTTGTAATAGTTTGAACTTTCTCAGGAGAATGCACACCATGAGCATGTAAACACCAAAACTGTTAACGAATAATGACAACTATTATGCTAAATCCATAATAGAAAAATATTTCTGAAATAGATAAATATGTTGAAAGTATTTATAAGTAAAAGTTATTTCCGAAGTACTTTTGTGATTCTCATGTTCCTTTAGGTTGATAGGCAACAGAACTTTGAGGAGAGGAGAAGATTGGTTTATGATGCTGCAAACAGGCGAGAGAGGCGAATTGAAGAGGTGGAAGTTAACAGCACAAGAAGCTTCTACGATGAACTTATTCTGTGGAATGAGGTGATTACGATTTACCACATTTTTATATAAAAGGTTTTCCTTTCAAATTTAACAGTTGACGTTACCACATGTCGATTTTCTTTTTCAACTGGCGTCATTAATGACGTTAAGCTACAAGTTATGACGTATAAACGGTCCTCTACACGGAGTGCTTAAGACGTCCCTTGTAAACGGGTTCGCCTCATGACCGTTCTTTGTTTGGCCCTTACGTAATGGGTGCGTTACGCCATACGGAGATTCCACAGGCAACAGGAGCTCGGACTACTTTATTCTTAGAATAAGACATACTATCTGAATTAATTGTCTTTTTCGTTTGAAATTTTATTGTTCACGAGATTCTGATACTGAGCTCTCTTTTCTTGTAGAAATATTACGCTATTGTCATGTTTGAAGTGACTATACCTTCATGAATACTACACGTGTACTTATTTTAGCGGGATTCATATTTTCGCGGAGTTAGCGCTGTAAAGACTGCGCTTAATCAAGACTACGCTAAATTATTATTGAACTTTTATAGATTAATGTTGAAAATATGTCATGTGCGCTAATTCATGATTACGCTTATACGTCAATTTGCCTATTTCTGCCCGGTTTGCGCTAAAATTTGGTTGCGTTGAAATAAGTACACATACAGTAACCTTCACATAAATACTGTATTATGGAGAAATTTCCCTCTTTTTCTGTAAAGGTTTTTAGTTCGAGTTTGATTTAATTTTATTCCGTTACGATGAGGATATGTAATTTACGTATGCATGCTGAAGGTGTCATCCAAGGAAATAAAAACCTTCTTTGTATGATTAAACATTTAGCTCAATTTGAGTGACTTCCAATCCTTCAATAATTATGAATTTGTTCTTGTTGGATTTGGACACCTTTGACACACATAAAATAAAGAAAAAAGGGGGTCATGCATACCGTTTTCTCACAAATTCCACTTTTTTACATCACTCCTCCATCCGTTTCGAAAATTTTACAAATTTCATCTATTTTTAAATCAATCTATAGATTGCATAAAAGACAAGAACAGGTTCAAAACTTAATTTATCCCGACTACAGGGAATGGTACATTGATTTCATGTGCTATTTTTAAAATTTTCAATAGTTTTGACCAATCGTATGACACCTTTTATTCAGCCCCATTCAAAACTGAGGTGATTCCCCGCTAAGACGATTTCCTTGGATTACATCCCATCATGTGTCAATTGTTCATTTTGCATTTGTCATCAGAAATAAGCAAAGTCGGAAAAAGGAAACTCAAAAGGAAGAGGAGCTTTGACAAAATTATTTGATGCTTCATTCCATTATCTAATTTCTACATCTTACAGATTAGATTTATGGAATCAGTAGGATTCAGAAAAGAGCACCAGATCAAATGAAAACTCTATTTTAGATCAGGAGTTAAAATAATTAAGCATGCTTGAATTCAACAGAGGATTTATTTTTTTAACAACGAGAAACATATGATCGTTTGATTGAGAAGTAATGGTAAGATGAAATGACAAATATGGATAAAAGAAAGGAGGGGATCTCCAACAACACTAGGTTGCAGCACCCACAGCAAAATTCCAAAACACCCATGCAAAAAACACAGAACGGATACCCACAGAAAGAGACGCAAAAGGGACAAGGAACACCAACTCATAACATAGAAACATGAAACATAAAAGACTACACATAAACCAACGAGACCAATGGGCAACCGGTGCCGACTTAGGACGGCCATCTGCCACGTAAATAGCAGACGGTGTGGTTATCCTGGATTACGTGCGCACAACCCTCTCACTTCTCCAATTACCCAGAGGTCTCGAAGAACGTACAATTGTGGTGTAAAACAACCTCCTCATTGTAAGATGACATCACACAAACACGACCGCGAAACGCAGAGGCCCCAGAGACACAGATGAATATGTAAATGGATATAAAAAGAGGGCATGCTTAATACAGTCCGTGCTCTGTCCATATCCCTGTATACAGCACAAAATCGATAATTCAGGAAATCAGAAACCGAAGGCATACAAAATCAGGATAAAACAGGAACCAAAGCAAACAAACATAAACCTCCACCATATGAAAAGAAGCGAACTCCCGATACGGAAGTGAGACCAGGTGCCCAGGAAGAGTAAGCATCTCCTGCTTGCATGCAACACCCACCGCTTCAATTCGGTAGAACTGTCACATCCGGTAACTTCCATTTCGGAAGACATAGAGTACAATCTTGGGTGGGATGGTTCAAATGGTCTATGACAGAATATCACTCACCATTCTGGAGAGTGGGACATCATAGTGTATGACGAGTTCCCCGTATCGACCGTAGAACTTCCTCAGTGACGATGTTAGTCGGTCACAAACATATCCCTGACTGAGAAGCTTATCTGAAAGACGCCTAGCTCTCAGAACAAAATCCGTATATTTCGTACTTGCTCTGGCATAGCGTATCAACTGAGATATGAACACGCCATAAGCAGGCGATTGTCATAGTTAACAACATATCCCTGACTGAGAAGCTTATCTGAAAGACGCCTAGCTCTCAGAACAAAATCCGTATATTTGGTACTTGCTCTGACATAGCGTATCAACTGAGAAATGAACACACCATAAGCAGGCGATGAAGGGATGTTGCTACTCAGAAAAGGAAAGTTTGTAATGCTTAAATTGAAGTCGTCACGTTTGTCATAGAGTGAGGTGTTCATGTGACCATCAGTGTCGTAGGACAACATTATGTCCAAATAGGATGCTGAATTATTTGTCTCTGTAGTTTCTTTGACTTCAAGCTCTGAAGGATAGATACTGCTCAGGTAATCCGCGAATTTTGGATTATTGATGGACAACATATCGTCTATGTATCTGTAAGTGAAGTTGAAGTCAGAGGCTTAGTATCTTTTTCCCTTCAGAGACCAGAGATTGAATGAAGTCAGCTTCGTACGAGTAAAGAAAAATGTCGGAAAGGAGTGGGGCACAAATTGCTGGAAGACCTTTCCTCCAAACACCACAAAAATGTTGTAGATCAGAAAGTTTAACATCTGAATAATATCTGTTTCAGTGTACTTATTTTCAGAATCGGACTTTTCTTTTATAAAGTAGGTTTTGTCATAGTTAACAACAATAAATTTGTATTTGCGATTACCGTTCTTACTTGTAAACGCATTACTTATAATTTTTGCGAGTCTTTCTTTCAATTTAGAATGTGGAATTGTAGTGTAAAGTGTCGAAAAATCAAAGGCTTTGATCGAATGGACTCTACTAAAATGAGTGGATTTCAGATGTTCTAAAAGTTCCTTCGAATTCTTTAAAATCCACATCTGGTTGATACCACTGCGAGAATATACTGTCGAACAATATTTTTGAAGCCCAAATTTGATTTCAGAGAAAACTTTGGTGAGTAAGATCGATACAGATTTGGTAGAACATTTTGAGGAACCAGCGATGAAACGTTGTTTGAACGGATTCTTATGTATTTTAGGTATGCAGTATAAGTATGAGAACTGTTTTATGACAACAATTCAATATTGTCAAGAAAATTCGTCGAAGAATTAAAAAAAAACAAGCATTGTTTTTGTGTGAGCTTTAATGTAATGTCTGTCAATTCTGATTCCACAGAATAAACAATACAGAGTAGATCTGAGGACCAAGAAATGTAATATAACGGAACCATACAGGCCATGGCATCCTAGGGGGGTACCACCGGAGTCTAAGTTTGAGTATGAAGCAGTGATTGGAGCAGCAGGTATACCTGGAGAATCAGTCACAATACAAATTTTCACTTGGAATTCAACTGACGGAGGTAATTTATATCAATTCTTGTTTACTGGTGAAACATATAGTAGAATGTCATGTATCTTATAGACCGTTTGTTTCCTTCTATGATTGAGTGAGGGAGGAAGGGAGGGAGGAAGGGAAAGTCAGCATAGAAAACTCACTCAAAATTAAAAAAATATATATATACAAATGGCATACAAAACCCGGGAAAATGCAAATGGTAGAATTCTCCAAGATTATTTGATTTTTCTTTGAATTTTGTGACAAAATCTGAAAATCTTACCTAACATGTAAGTAAAACCACTCAGAATAAAATTGCATCAACCTAAGTAGTGAATGCCAGTTTTTATACAACCTGTGACAGTACTCGAAGTTGTACATTGGTTATAGTACTTGTAATGTTAAATACTCTCATTATTGGACATGTTTGCATGCATTATAAGACAATAGCATCGATTCGAATCGATTCTATGAATTTGTGACTCGATTGTGATTTTTATTTCTTCCAACCAATATTCCGTCACCTTCGTCATTACAAAGAAAATGTATCAGCTTGAAGGAAACAAAAAGATTTGAACATTAAAAACGTTCATGCATAAAACAACCTAACTTCATTAATGAAATAAACATGCTTTATCATTATAAGATATAGACAGTAATCATTAGTTAATAACAGAGTTAGGCGTCTATAGAAATCATCCATGGGGGTTTTGGTGTTTGGTGTATTATCACTTCACGCTTATTGCCTAATAGACCGAATGAAGCTACAAAGCTTATTCCGTAACGTGATACAAGAAACATAATATTTTTATACTATCCTTGAATATTTCTTGTAAAATTCTGATGTAATATGCCAATGAATGTCATTTGCAATTTTAGATTACAACCGTGGACTTGTTACATCCCCAGACTGTATCCCTATTCAAAACGTTCATGCTTCACAAAAGTATGGCTTTGAGGAATCATCGTAAGTTTTTTCATCTTGAATGTTTTTATCTATACTTGCATTCAATTTGGCTTAGGTCTGTCTTTGAGATGTAATGAACTTGAGAATATGAACATATGTATTATGACATTTTAGACGATCCTCAGATAATTAAAATTTTAAAAAGATTAAAAAATGATTTACATGTACATGCATTTAGCACTAATCTACAGTAAAAATCATTGCCGCAAATGTTGTATGAAACGATAGTCAAATATAGAGTGTATTGAATTCTTATTGATTTATCACTATTTTTCAGATATTATGATCTGACTGCTGGGATATCAGACCCCGAGGCATTCCTGATTCCAGAACCATGTAAAACACCACCCCCACCGCTGCCACCACATTTTTAACGAGTTCATATATATCATTTCAAAGACAATGTTCAAACATTTAATGTTATCCAATTGATCTGTCAATCATCTTTTTTATCAATAAAATTTAATTTGAAAACTTAAGATTTGATTCCCGGAATTCTCATATGAATGTTATCATTTGACATTTGAGAACCTTATGATGTATTATTGGAAATGCTTATGTCCTAGCTCACTTATCAGAAAACATTTTGCTTTCAAAGAATAAGGTCATAATTGAAATTTTCTAGTTCATACATGTTCAAATATATAAAACGGATTCTTTGTAATCAGCCGAATGCTTAATATCATATACTGGTATGTAATTGAGTTTATTCTATAAACTATAGATAGCGACGCTCTAATTGGCTGATAACGTCGTCGATGCTCCTGGATAAATCAGTAAAATCACCATATACCATGGTCTGAAAATAGACCAGGATTACCCCACTTCTGCAAATGGCGACGTTATTTATTATGAATAAAATAAGAAATGATGGAATAAAACAGTTATTGACTTTTATCTCAGTATATATGATGTAATATTGACTTACTATGATAATGTTGACCTCAGCTTCGCCTCGGTTAATATTTTCACAGAAATCTCTTCTAAATCATTAAACTTGATCACTTTTATGCCATCGAATTACATATAAGAAACTTCTCAAGCTTTGATTAAATATAGAATATAAATTTAAAAAAATATTCACAGAAATGAGTGAATTTTGCACATAAATGATGGTTTTTGCCCCAAAGTAAGATATGAATTAAATTTCAGCTATCAGATGACATTCCTATCCATTAATGAAAAGAAACAGCATAATATCAAAGCAAAATTATATCAACTTAGGCAAATTAAAAGAACTAGTACTTATTTTCTCAAAATAAGAAGTGGTTTTTGCATAAAAAAGATATTTTACCCAAAAATGTTGGTTTTAATGAATTTTTACATTTAATTTCACAATCATCTGACAAGATGATTACTTTCTATTATTATAATTGCTTTGCATGTATTGTATTAGCAATGATAATGAATTAATAGAATTTTCCCAGAAATCTGTTATTTTTAGACAAGAAACAGGCATTTTGCCCCAAAATTAAGTAGAAAATATACCTTTAATGTTTCACACATGTAATTCATGAGTGAACCTAAATAATTACAGTTGAAAATACATTCCTGCTATCATTTCAAGAAGTTCATAGATTCAATCAATATACTACAGAAATCAGCTAATTCTAAATGAAAAAAATAAGTTCTTTGCGCCAAAACAGTTTCATTTTGAATGAAATGTTAGTAAAACATATATTATTTGAAAGAGTGTGAAAAGTTACACTAGAAAAAGCTTTCAATCATTGCTTTCATAATTATACAGAAATCTGAGATTACATGTCTGGTCAATGTTGCCAATTTATATGTTCTTAAATGATGCTATTCAATTTGAAGACGTTTACATTCTAATTGAAAATACAATTTGGTTTTCTGTACAAAATAATTAATTTAGAGAATTGTGCCAAAAAAAAAAAAAAGAAAAAAAAAATAAAAAGAAAAAAATAAAAAATTATAATATGAAATATATAACATTTGAAACAGGAGACTTTAAAGGTGTTTTTTTAAATCATTGAATGATCATATGCCATATTGAGGAGCTGAGAAGCGGGAATAAATTAAAATTTCCTCAAAGTTCTGTGAATTTTGGCAAAAATTCGACTTTTCTTTTACCTCAAAACACAGTAAAAATAGGAATGGGAACTTGCAACTTATTAATAGCTATTCTCTGTAAGCATTTGCACTTTTATGAAGGACGCATGACACGGCATGTCTCAGATTTTGATTAAATACATAAGAATGAGTCTGACCCAAAAGTAAAGATTTGTTTAAAATTTTCTTAATATCACATCCGGTTGCCATGGAAACAGACTTTGAATATTGAAAAAATGCATTTTTTTGCGTTTTTGAAGTTACATACATAATTGATGCAGCATAATCTTAAACAAACACTGATGAAATATCAGTACCCTATCATTGTTCTTTCAAGTTAAGTAATAATGATGTTGGGTTTGTGGTCTTATCTATATATTTCCATAGCAACAACACAGGCACCCTATCACAATAGTATTTTTGGCATTTTTTCAAAATTCAATGACAAATTACTTACATTTTTGAGTTTTTTTATGCAAATAAAACATAAGCATTCACATTGGGACAAAGTTTCTGTTTGTTGCTATGGTAACATGCCCTCAAATCGCAAAAATGATAGCAATTTTGGACAATATCAAGAGTCCTTTTTTTGCTAGATCATTGAATTTTAATTCAAAGTGATGAACATTAATTAATGTATTTAAGCAGATCTTTCATTACACAAAAGAAAAATTTCAAAAAATATTCAGGAAATAGCCCGTTGCTATGGGAACTATTGTGTAAAATTGCACATAGGCCCACTTTGAGTCCTTGGATACGGGCATCAAAAGTTAAGTAATCTGAAATTTTTAAATCTAAAATAAAATTTAGACTTTGCTTGATCGTATATGTAAAAAGGTTGTGTAAGCCTGATTCATTTTTTTTATGGAAAGGCTTCGAAAAACAACAAAAAATGCTATTTGTCATAATGTATGGCCAAATTACTATAGCAACCATTAATTGTTTGAAACTTTTTTTATTATATTTCGATAGAGGCTTACTTGATCTTTATTGTTATTGAATTTGAACTTTCTGGGATTAATAATTACTGTTTTATGAAAATGATAAATAAAATCGTTGCCATGGTAACATATGTTCCCCATAGCTTTTCACGATTTTTGAAAGAGCTCTTTGTGTTGGATATTTCCCAACAATTTTTATCTGTTCATCATGATGCAAAATTTTTTAAAATGACTATGAAGTTGCAAAATAAGTAATATTAAAGACCATAGTTTCCGTTGCCACGGTAACTTATGTACACAGCAATAAGAGGGTTTATCTTGAATTTGCTCATTTTATAAAATAAATCCTATTTCCTTATCATATACCAATCAAGAGAGAAGGAAAATTGGAAAATACAAACAACATTTTGAAATCAAGGTATTAAAATTTGCTAATTATGTTGTCATGGTAACAAGCCTTTTAACAATATCAGACACTACTAGTGAGCTTATTTAAAATTTCATGTCCTAGTCTTAAGGATGCATAAAAAATCTTCCATTGATGTCACTTATATACCAAATTGTAGAGCTTTAAATTAGCTCAATTTTGCCAATTTCTCAAATTTAAAGGTCGTTGCCATGGTAACCAGATGACCTAGAATTATTTTTCTTGTCAAATTTTCCTTTTTTCATTGGTCCCTACTTATGTGTGAAATTTCATGAAAATCGAAGACCAAGCGTGCCGAAATTGTTTAAATCGTTACAGAGAATTGCTATTAAAAATATTAAAAATACTATATATTCATACTTTTCAATTTTTAAAACATCAACCAAATAAAAGTTATATTTTTTCTATTTTCAGTGATTTTTGACTAAACAACATGTCCCCCCCCCCCCCCAAAAAAAAACACCCATCACTTTTGCAATGAAAATTTCCATGAGACAAAAGAGCGCAAAAATGCTACAAAGTTAGGCCGGTTTTGGAGGATCAAGAAGGGGGGGGGGGGGGTTGCACCAAACCCAGTGAAACATCCCAGACTAAATGAGATTTTTTCATGCATAGTTCAATCAAAGCTCCCGGGGGAATTTCCACTCATAGTGGTCAACAATGGGTCTGAAAAGAAGAGTTTAGACATCATATATTCCTTTCGATTTCCTAGGCTACATGGATAATTCTTACAAGCGTTCTTAAAGTCAGACTTCCAAGGCTACTTGGCTACTTATGCATGAAAATTGTTTGAAATTTTCTTCAAGAAGGTATATAGTTGGAACACTTCCGTATGATTAATCTAAACACTTATTTCTGTTTGCAGTGTATAGCAGTTAAAATCGTTCCCCGTGACTTGATGTTTATGAAGTGTATTAACTACTTCTTTCCAGCTCTGTCGCCTGAAAGAAGCTTTGTTTCTGTCCTTTATCAACTTGACATCGTATAAATGTTTTTGCTATTTCGGAAACGTGCCATTTCATCGAAAAATATCATTGAAATAAAAGGTTAACTTCTTAGCACTATCCCTCTGATGCTATTTTGAACATAGATTTTATTTTGATATGCTACTGAATCAACCATACAGAAAATTTGGAGTCGCGCACTCTCTGTGAAGTAAATGCACAAATTTAAATTCTAAAAATAAAACCAGAGGGCGCTAGTGAAATGAATTTTGGCGGCCTATTAAAAGCACTTTGGCTTGAAGCATCACTGATGAGAATTCGATATTCGAAACACGTGTTTGGTGCATGAAAATGGTTTGAAATATTCTTCAAGAAGGTATAGAGTTAGAATACTTCCGTATAATTGAATAATTCTTACAGGAGTTCTTAAGGTCAGGGATTGAATACAAGTAGTACTTCAATAATTACGGGTATTTCACAAACAAAAATGTGAGATTAATATAATCTCAAAAACTAATAAAGGCTCTCAATATGCTTACATATTACATATTAGAAAGTGGCGGATCTTAATCACGACCCGGATGCAATGCCCACAGCAAAACACCGAAACACAGAGGAAAGTCCTCAAAGGGCAGCAAACAATAAGAAGGAAAGATAAAGACGACAATAAAACTCTTAACATACAAGACTATAAATAAACCAAATGGACCAATAGGCTACAAGTGCCGACTAAGGACGGTTATGGCGGGGTTATCCAGATTTCCTTCCCACTTGTTCGGTTTAGGTTCAATATACATGTATACAAGTGTTAAACGTCTTCAAGAAAATACCGTGATATTTGCAAATAGGACATCTAAATATCGTAGGTTTTGTAGTTGTGTCAAACAAAATTCTAGATGTTACATCTAGATGTTCTCTGTTTCTTGTTCGATTTTGGCCGATGGTTTGTTTGAGATTTTTTCCTTGATTTTCCCTTGATGATTTAGTTTGAATATTCATCCGTAAGTTTTTGACATTGAAAATGCGAAATGTATGTTAGTGCATAGTAGATCTCAAGCATTTTTCATTTGCATACTATTCGCCTTTCAGTTTTAAAGATTATACATGTATACGTATAACAAGTCGTGTATAGTCTAGTGATTACAGCTATTCAGAAATGAACCCCTGAACAAGAAGCTTGTTTGAATGACGATTTATGATGTTAAGAAGAGCTAGCTGGGTTCCATGTACATTAGCGAAGGATTAATCTCATCTTCCCATTATAACTTTGTGTATTGTGCTTACAAAATTGTCAAATGTCTCAAAAAGAACAGTGTCATCGACAGACAATTCCATCATACCTTTTTGTTATAAGCTGTTATGGAGTTCAACATATTTTCAGTCAGAGTTACTGCATGTGTCTAACTGTTTCATAAGTTGGACTTTTAGAACGATTGCACCTATATAGGCATACTAGAAATCAGGGTCAACAAAATTCCCCTGTTACCTAAAATGACAAAGAGATGAGTTGGAAATGCTGGTCTCACTATCTTATCAGTGACAGAATAATTTGGTAGTTGAGTTTTTGCCTACTTAGGTTGTTCCTTAACTGTGTCAGTCCACACTTGGGACTTTGGGATCAAGATGTACACGTTACTGTGCTTGCTGGGTCTATCAGTGGTTGTTCTAGGGCAGATTCCACGGGCGTGTGGTAAGTTAATTTTTTGGTTATCTAGTGAGGTCAACGAAAACAGAATTGGATAAAATGACTTCGTTTAAAAAGGATAATGAAGGAGGAACAAAAAGAAATTAAATCCTTAATATTCATGAAAAAAATATTGAATCTTCATCAGTGCCATATTAATAGGTTTTAACTTACCAATTTGGGCGCTTCGCGATTGAAAAAAAATATACACTGCCTCCATTGATATGACATTATTTATACCTGATGAAAACACTATAAACTATTTATGTAAAATGATGCTACCTTCAACAATATCTTCTCAATATTATCTAGATATTCGGCTCTTTTTTTCCTTTATAAGATTATAAATATTTAATACTATATTTATTTTTTGTCTCTGCAAAGCGAAGCAGTACATGTAAACGTCTTCAAATTGAATATGTATGTAGACAAACGATCTTCCGATTTCCAAGTACTAGTATCTCATTGTCTCTTCATCTGAAAATTCAAAGTCATCCCAAAATATCAATAGTGACAAGGACTTTTAGAAATCGACAGAAGCAGGACTCAATGTCCTTTTATACCCCCTGCTAAGTCCAAATAGTTCTATAGGAACAGTACATCTCTGTAGCAAAGTCAGCAAGAAAGATAACTTCAACTCAATGATTTGAAAAATGTTAGAGATTGCAACTTCCATATGTCATTCTCCTAAGATTTACCAGGGTATGGTTATATTTTCCTCGTTCGAAGTCGGTATTCAATGGTTTGTGAAGAAAAATATTCAGCAGAAAGAAAATTGACTGAAAACTGAAGAATTTCTTCCTTAATGAAGAATTGACAGAAAAAAAAAATCAAATTTACCTCCTGGAAAAAAGAAAGTTGTAGCAAAATGGAATTCGTCTGTGTGTGACCTTAACATTATCAGTCACAGAGAGAGAGTTGATCAAGAGGTTAAGATCAGGGTCGAATATGAGAATAAGCAACCTATGAGTTCTCTCAAGCTTTAGTTTCACAAATAATTTTAATCGGTTCAATATTTATTTCTGGATATCAAAACATACATTATTACATATACATGTATCTATTTCTAATTGTTTTGTCAGATTCACCGCCACAATGGGAGAGTCGAGAAATCAGGGTAAGCAAAGGCACCTATGCCCCTTCATCCTTGGTTCGACCGGCATAATAGCCTGTTTAAAAGACATAAAGTGACGGGCGTTGCCTGTAAGCAGGAGATGCTCACTCTTCCTTACATCATTTCCATCAAAGAATCACTTCCCGGTCACCTTATATCATCTCCATCAAGGATAAACATTACAGAAATATCCATCAGTTATTCAGTCTCATAGTCGAGAAGGCAAGGCAAAATCATTAGATTTTCCACAGGAACGGTTGCGAACCTCGGAATGAACAAAATTCCGAAGTGTGACCAAGTGTCAGGGGAGAGTCAGCGTCTCCTGTTTGCATACAACACCCGTCGCAACAGCTCCATGGAAACCTGTCAAATTCGGTGATTGTCTCGATGTACATTTTGATGTACATTTCAGGTAATTATGTCTTGTTTTGTGATGATGATAGCCATTCAATCACAATGTAGAATGTCACTGATCATTCTGGAAAGGGGGAGTCACTTTTGCTCCTTGTACAATGTTAACGTTGTTTTGTTTGGTTTTATATTTTTCCAGTTTTGTATGCCATTTGAATGTGTTTTTTAATGTCTTGTTCATTCACTCATTCTACTCAAAATGTAGTCGTTATGGAATATGGAATATATGTTATTACTATGTAACGAGGAAATCTTAGCCTCCTTGACGGGTAAGCTTTGTTGAAAGAATATATTTAGGTCAGGCATGCAGCTTTGCTTCTGATCCCTGACGACAATCTCAGGATGCACACTATGCTTAACATTTATTCTATAAAATAAGACCAATACGAAGAAATTCTGTCAAATGGTCGGTTGGATTCATAAATAGAATTTGTTAAGATTTTGTCGAACGAAATTGATTTTCCGTTACACAATGTCGCAAAAATGACAATTCTATTCGAATATCAGGGGTAACTTTCTCATTTTAACGAGATCGTTTACCTCGTTATTTTTTTTATTTGTTTTGAGTATGTAAAATTAAATATTTACGCAGGAATAAAAGGGGTGAGAGTCTCGGATATATCGATACTATTCTGGCTATAAGATACTGGTCAATAATAGTTCAATAGTTCTTTTTTATCTAATGTGACTGGTTATATTTATATGAAAATGTGAATATTTATAGATAGACAGAGAACAGAACTTTGAAATCCGTCGTCTACTCACATACGACGCTACGAACAGACGTGAAAGAAGACTAGAGGAAATAGAAATTGGAAGCAACAGAACATTTCTAGACGAAGTTATATTATGGAACGAGGTAGGGTATAAATATTGGCTGACTGAACATGCTGAAGAAAAATCTTAGCACATGGTCATAGAACCTTACAGCATAACGTATAGTTGTACAAAGCGGTTTGGTTTTCTTTGCTTATGTACAACAAAGTTGAAGTTTTTAAGTGACACTGTGTTGTCGAATGTGTTTATCTATTCTTACTGTCAAAACATGCAGAAATCAAGAAAAGCCTCAGAAAGTAACGCTTGCATTTACTACATGTAAATGTTATTCTTTTTGGGGGTCAATACTGAAATCGTATGACTTAAATTGACTTAAAGTACAACTAACGAGGATTTTATGACCAAAACATGCATGCATGCGACACCGTACAGAGGGCTGATCTCTTGATAAAGATAATAGTATATCCGTAAGACCCCCCCCCAATCCTACCGCACCCCCTCCCTCCTCTTTCTCTTTGTAAGAGAAATTCAAAGTAACAATTTTCTCTTTTAGAATGTCCAGTACACACTAGATCTGAAAACAAGGAAATGTAATAAGACTGTTCCATACAGACCGTGGAGAGAAAGGGGCGTACCTCCAGGCTCTAGGTTTGACTTTGAAGTCGTCGTAGGTGCCGCTGGTGTGGAAAATGAACATGTTAACATCTTATATTTCTCTTGGAATTCTACAGACGGGGGTGAGTATGGACTGTGACAGGCAATATTAGATCTCAAAGGAGAGGGTGAAGGGATTTTATAAATGTAGATCTGACTCCCCTAAATGGGGTGTTTTGGTGCTTGCTGTGGTACTGCAACCGAGTGTTGCTGGAGATCCTCTCCTTCCCAAAATTTCGCCGATGACCAATTACTCATCGTCGTATGGTCATATTCTAAAACCTCTTGGATGGATGAAACAGATATACACATTCCTTTCTTCCAGAAAAACCTTTATTATACAGTTAAAGTATACCATTAAGGGAGTTAGCATGATTCTGGATTCCCTCGACTATACCTATTTCCCTCGGCTTTGCCTTGGGAAATAGGTCTGGTCGAGGGAAACCAGAATCACGCTTACTCCCACAATGGTATACTTTAGCATTTTTATTATACCGTCAAGCGCTGTAGCTCTGTCCCATATTGATGTCACGCGCTGTAGTTCCGCCCCATTTCGAAGCTATTCCCCTAGGGAAATAGTCTTCTCAACTAAAGCACTGTTTGCAGAAAAATAGTCTCGTCAGGCGAGTTTCAGCTAGTTTTAACGGGTATCTTTTTATATAGGAAAAACAGGTAGAGGTATAATAAAGCAGGTTAATGTTAGCTTGACAACTTCAAAAGTAAAAACAGACGTGAGACAACCAGGTTAAAACCAGGCAATAAATCCCGAGAGTATAACTGATATTAAGCTTTTTTTTAAAAAATAAAGGTCGATATTAAAAAAGGAAAAGTCTTTTCCCGTTCGCTAGTAAACTTATAATTACTTTCGTAATATCTCGTTGAGATAAAAGGAAAGAGGGGATCGCTAACAAAATTCGGTTGCAGTACCCACAGTAAAACATCGTTCAAACACAACTTTACGAAAAAACAGGGTAGACAAGCATAAAAAGAGACTCAAAAAGACAAGGGACACCAAATACTTATCAAAACACTAAACACAAAAGTCTAAACACAAAAGTCTAAACACAAAAGACTAAACACAAAACACTTAACACAAAACACTTAACACAAAGCACAAAACTAATCACAAAACATTAAACACTAAACAAAAAATACTAAGCACAAAACACTAAACAGTAATCACAAAACATTAAACACTAAACAAAAAATACTAAGCACAAAACACTAAACACTAAACATTTAACACTAAACAAAAAACACTAAACACAAAAGACTAAACGCAAAAGACTGAACACAAAACATTTAACACAAAACACTAAACACTAAACAAAAAACAAACACTAAACAAAAAAAAAACACTAAACAAAAAACACTACACACACAACACTAAACACTAAACACTTAACACAAAACATTAAACACTAAACACAAAGCACAAACACTAAACACTAAACACTAAACAAAAAACACTAAACACAAAACACAAACACATAACACATAACACTAAACAAAAAACACTAAACACACAACACTAAACATTAAACACTAAACACAAAACACTTAACACTAAATACTAAACACAAAAGACTAAACACTAAATACTAAACACAAAACACTAAACACTAAACACAAAGCACTAAACGCAAAACACCACAAATAAACAAAGAAGACCAAATAGTGCTGACTTAGGACAACCATCTGCCACGTTAGTAGGAAATGACGAGCTTATCCGGATTTCACGCACAACCCTCCCACTCGTCCAGTTACCCTGTGTTTTTGATAAAAATAAACTTATTCTCTTAGGTATTATCGTCTATTATTTCTATCTTGAAAGGACAAATCTAAAATGACGAACTTCTTTAGCTGTGATTCATAATTTATATTCCCAGCCAATCAAGAAATAAATAGCATGTACAATATGCATATATACATGTAATAATATGATGCAATACTTTATTTTGTAAGCATTTTGGATTCATTACAGATAGAAATCTTGGAATGGTGACATCACCAAACTGTGTTCCGATTCAGAACTACCACCTGTCACAAAAGTACGGATTGGAGGAAAGCACGTTAGTACAAATATGTAATATTATATAAAATAATTTCTTTTTCAAATTGATTATAGCATTAATTTCGATATCAATATGGAGCAATTGACCCTTCCGAACGCGGGAAAAATTTGAGAAATTCCATGACGTCACGATGCAATTTCGATGGTCGACCGAGGTTCGAAGATTGTTTTTCGAGGTAAATGCATTGTGACGTCACGAAATTTTGCATTTTTTTTCCCGCAATCGGAAGGGTCAATGCATCCGTTCTTTTCATACATCAGTGAAATCTAAGTGTACTAAAGTAAGTTTTTATTTTAGGTACTATGATGTCACTGTGGGTATAAAGGATCCAATGAATTTCATTCCCCCTGAAGAGTGTGCCAATCTATAGAAGAATGCCGTCATTAAAGACAGAATTAAAAAGACTTTTACATATTATATACCTTGAAGAATAAAATAAACTACAACTAATGTATTTGCTCTTTTGGTGTCTACTAGGTTTTAGATATCCAATACTAGCAATATAACACTGCTAAAGGCGATATGACTGGATTGCAAAATTAATTTTTTTTGGGTCAGTAATAAAAGTTGGTCAAAGACCATGGCACCGGTCACCAGCCTACAGCTGTGCCAAATGTTTTAAATGTATGTTTTGAAAATTCTTGTCATGTCAACTTAATGTATACTAGTTGTGTTTCTACTGCATGCAGTTTCTGAGATTTTGATTCAACAAAACACTTTAACAAAAATATTGACGACAGATGGACGGACACCGTCAATCTGTAGACAAGATTTGCTGTACAATCAGACCAAAATGCGGTACTTCATTATACAAATAACGACAGGTCAACAAAATGTCTATGTGCAATTATGCTCATTTTAGGCACAAATCGCAATGAACAGATCCTTCCAAGTTGAACTACATCATTTAACTAATTCTCCAAAACATCAAGGGAAGACAGTCTCCCGTCCTATTTTGACTGCTCGTGTGTCGCCTGAGTAAGTTTCCATGACTTCATGACGGGCCCTGTCAAAACCTCTTTAGAGAAGACAGGGCTCCGACCACCTGTCCTCTCTGGGTGTCGGGCAGCAGACTCCTCTGGTGATAACATGCATGAGCTCGCTACGGCCGGCAGAGCTCGGACTGTATTTCGTATTCCCTTTTTATATCCATATATATAAATAATATATATTTTAAAAGTAATACCAATTATCCGTTCCTCGAGACCTTTAGGTAACCGGAGAAGTGGGAGAGCTGTGCGCAATCCGGATAACAACACCTTTGCTGCTACTAGCGTAGTAGCGTAGCCGTCCTACGTCGGGACCGATTCTCCGTCGGTCTTGTTGTTTTATGTGTAGTCGTCTATGTATGATCTTTTTGTCCCTTTTGCGTCTCTTGCCTTGTTTTCATTTGGGGTGTTTTGATGAGGTTGCTGCAACCGAGTCTCATCTGAGATCGCCCCCGTTCCTTTGTAACAATCTGATCTCGTTTACTACATCATTTTGAACATTCTAAGCTTATTTGGTTTTTAACATTTTCCACAATTTGTGTCATAGCATTAAAGCTAATATGCATGAACCCTATTTGTTCTTATGCTTTGTTTTGTTGTTTTTATTTTTTATCAAAGACCTCAAGAATATCACTAAAATATTTAATTTATCAAACCTCATATGAAATCACCAAACATTTCCGTTACTCGTTTTCGAGTATTGAAATTTTCAAAGTCCCGCAGTTGTTTACGAAGAGAGAAAGGTATAAGTCCAATAGTATCATAAAGCAAACTACAGCTTTGATCAATAGCTTTTGCCATTTTCCAGGAAATGATGTCCCGCCACGCATGCGCTGTGACAGTTGAATTTTTACGCACAGTTTTATAATATCCATTTGATTTATGACCAGCTGCCGTTATATTGAACACATATTCACGAATTTTGTTGGTTAGAGTTAATCCTGTAAATTTATAAAGGCTTTCCATTGCTTTGAATGGTTGCTCGGCTATTGAGTCATACAGAACGATTTTCACTCTCTCTGGATAGTACAGCTGAAGCTGCATCGCCCATATAATATCATTGTACATTCTCATACACGTATTATTAGCTATTTGTCTTATCTCGGTCTCATTAAAGAAACTTCCTTTCCTTCTTGACGTCATCACACCACGTGGGTCACGGAGTAGTAATATTATCTTAAGGTGAGAATACACAGGAAGCATCCGTGACAAAAATTCCATCGAAAGTCGAATGGTTTTTATCAGTTTTATCTTTCTCCTACAAGTTGTTTCCATAGAAGTCACACAAAATTTCAATTCGTGCTTATCAGCACAACTATTTAGTTTTTCATAATCTTTACTAGTTGAATATTTTAGTCTGGCCATACGTATTACAGGAGGCGGAACTAAATTGAAGTCACACGATAAAATCTGGTCGAACACTCGCTGCACAACACGTGGGTCACTACGCCACCCAATAGGATCCCTGAAAGCAAAATTCAAATATAATAGTGTAAAAGAATGCAATAAAAAGCCAATACGTTGATTTCATGTTTTCTTTTAGGCATGTTTAAGTACAGAAATTAATCAAAGTAATGTAGTTTACAAGTATTCAAGAAAGACGCATTAAAATCTTGACAATATTTTCACATTTGTCTAATGTACTTTAGTAAGTAAATTGATCTCTACCAAGACAACAATATAACGGTAACAACAAACCACTCAGCTCCCAAAAACATGGAAACACCGATTATAAATATATTAAAGTAAAGGAGGTCTGAGACACCGTTGTCAACTTAGTCAATTATATAAGACCTTATACGTGTACAAAGTATGGAACAACTAATTCCTTATAAAGTAGCTAGTAATATATCTAAGTAGTGAAATCAGTATTGGTAAAAATACTGAACGTTCACTATTCGACTTAAAGTACATATGTGTGAATAAGATATCTATAACATGTTACACATAATTTGGCAAGAGGCCGTGAGTGATTTTTGTTCACCCTCTCCGCCTCCTTTTTGGTGCTGCATTTTCAAATGTGGAGCAAAGGAGGGAATCTCCAACAACACCAGATTGCAGCATCTACAACAAAACCCCAAAAGACCAAATGCAAAAACACAAAGCAGACAAGCACAGAAAGAGACGCACAAGGGACAAGGAACGTCAACGCACAACACAGAAACATAAACACAAAGGACTACACATAAACCAACGAGGCCAATGGGCAACCGGTGCCGACTTAGGACGGCCATCTGCCACGGAAATAGCAGAAGGTATGGTTATCCTGGATTACGTGCGCACAACCCTCCCACTTTTCCGATTACCCAGAGGTCTCGAAGAAAGTACAATTGTGGTGTAAACAACCTCCTCACTGAGAGGGGATGTAATATGTCAGAGTTACGTACCTACAATGGTTTTTGACATTGCTACAAAACTTTCCTGATTTGAAGTATCCTGGTGAGAATGGTTTGAATGGTTCATACATATAGAACACGTCATTTGATTGGTGCATCATATCAGCCGTGAAGCTAGACCCGCTCCTTAGGTAAGAAGAAACAATGATGGCGGGATAATTCTTGATAGCATTGCTTCGTTCTGAAATTTGTAATACATTTTCACTGTATGTATCCCTAATTTAAAAAAGCAGTGGTAAACAGGGTATACTAATCTTATACATTTATAATGAATCATATGTGGGGGGTTGAAAATAATACACCACTAAAAATAGCATGGTCAGCTTGTTAAGTTGAACATGAAGGTCAAGGTCACAAGTCATGGTACAATATGAAATCTCTAAAACCAAGAATTTTAACTATTGAATTATCAATTATTAGTTTTTATTTATGCAGTACGGTATTTGTTATCGTTCAGTGTATATTGTGAAAATAAGAATTTTATAAAAGTACTTATAGTACATCAAAATCCAAGATAAGGGTCCTAAGGTTAAAGTCACATGTTACATGTAACAACGAAAGCGAGAAATATCGCAACATGTACACAACAATATAGGACCACTGCATATCCAATGTATTTACATGTAAATGGAACATTTTTTTTTTAATTTCATATAAATTTGACTATGCCATACGTACCATTATTTTTACCATGGATTTCAGTTGGATGTGTTTTGATTGTCGTATCCTGTAAGATTGGTCCATTTATAACTTTAGATCGCCTGGATGAACCATTGTACATTTTCTTGCGTAAAGTTTTATTTGTTCCTGAAAATAATGTGTCAGTATGTCAGAGTTCTGGATACCTCTTTAGAAATGTCAGATACTCGAAATAAAGTAATATGGAAGTGTTCCAACTCTATACCTTCCCGAAGAAAAAAGTAGCACAATGAAGCAGATAAAATTAACAAGACTTGGGACATTTCAGATATCACTCAGGGGAGTGAGAGGGTCTAGCTCCGGCTTACTGCTAGGTCTGATCTATTTCTACTACTAATATTCATGTTAATCTTCCCATGCATGTCTCTAAGCAGAATTTCATTGACACCATCGTATTCTAATGCTTGTAAATTTAAGTAACAGGATAAGGTCTCAGCCGATTAAAATTTCGTATAAGGGAATATTTCTACCAATTAAAAGGAGTATAATTAGGTAAACCAAGCTCCTTCATTGGTTTTTATTTTTAGATTTCAATTTAAAGAGTGTTTTGATGGAAGGGTATGCTATAATGTAAACATCTAATAGCAGGGACCAAGGCTTCAGCTCAATAATCCCCAGTAAGTACTTTAAAAAATCTGACATTATATAAGATTTGATCAATTGAAAAAGCAACAACTAGTAACATTTAAGTTGATGACCCAGGTTTTACCTTAACTACCTGGGTGGTAACTTAACGGGTGTCGAGCGCATGCGTGACAGGGAAGACGTACTTCTAGAGCTCAGGAAAAAAAAAATTGAGTTTCGTCATTTCACGGCCTACGATCGTATATTTGCAATTGCTAACTTTTTGATTCCAATATCCAGAGTGAATTTACGCACTTTTTAGATGCAGTAATTTGAGTAAAGACTTATATCCTTTATAAATAGATTTTCTCACCACGATTTTCAAATCCATTCATTTTTGTAAACATCCGGTTCAAACGACCACACTTCCGGTTTCTTCTTTGCAAGTCCTTCGCACTGTTCTTATCTCATAACAGTACTAATAGGCTACCTGTTTAGATAAACCTGCTGCCCTTGAGGAGCCCAAGGGACGAAGAATTAACATGTCCATCTTAACATATCCTGATCTATAGGTAAGCACATTCTTCGTTTTCATCACCCTTACTGACACAACAGTACATGTTAACAGGTGAGAAAATCATGGCCCTAGAGTTGAGACTAACTCTCTTATTTGTATGTATAGGATTCCTCACTTACAATGAGTTCACAAGTCAAGGCATAAGTCTCGGAAAGAATGGTAATAGTAGAACACCCACCTTAACTTACCTTTCCAGTGTAAGGTTTAGTACAGGTAGATGTAAGAACAACTACCATAAGAGTGTTAACAAGAGCAATACTTACCTCTTTCTATTACTGCTTACCATCTCCCATGACACAGAAACAAATCCAGGTCCAAATGACTCAACACGCTATCCATGTGGCACTTGTAATAATTCAGTCACTTGGGAACAGAAAGCCATGTGTTGTGATACCTGTGAGACCTGGTACCACATAGACTGCCAAGGAATGGCATCTTATATGTACAGCATCATGGACAAGTCTGAGAACATACATCTCTCATGGGATTGTATTCATTGTGGTTTGCCAAACTTTTCAACATCTATATTTGACTACACATGCATTGAAACATCCAATAGATTCTCTACATTTAACAGCAGTGCAAATTCTGATTTTAACATGAGCAACATAGGCGAACCAAATGCCACATCATCTCCCCTTAGAACAACACATGACAAGGGCAAACAAAGAAACAAACAATCTACAAAAAGCACTCCATTACGGGTAATAAACATCAACTTCCAATCCATCAACAACAAAAAACCCGAATTAGACCAACTAATCCAGTCAGTCAAACCAGATATCATCTTAGGCACCGAAACATGGCTCTCAAACGAAACATCTTCATATGAGTATTTTCCAAGTACAGAATACACAGTGTATAGGAAAGACAGGTGTTGTAATTCAAAAGACCAATCTCATGGGGGCGTGCTCATTGCAGTCTCCAAAGACATTCTTTCTCAAGAAGTTCCTGAACTTCAAACAGATTGTGAAAATGTTTGGGTTGAAGTCAACCTTGTAAATGCTCGTAAATTGATCATAGGCTGCTTCTATAGGCCTCCGTCTGACAATGGCCACGCCCTTGACCAATTACGTGAATCCTTGAATCGCATTAACACCAATGCACATGCTACAGTACTTCTTGGTGGGGATTTTTAATCTTGGACACATTGATTGGTCGATCCCGGCTGTCATTCCTGGGAAGCCAGACCATGCACAACATATATCCATCATTAACATGATAAATGATTTCTCTCTAGAACAGATAGTAAACAAACCTACACGTGGGGAACGAATTTTAGACCTGATCCTCACAAATAAACCAACATCCTTCAACGACCCAAAAATACTGCCACCTCTTGGAAAATCAGATCATGACATTGCTTTTGTAGAATGTAACATCTCACTGAAAAGAGTAAGAAAACAAACAAGGACAATCTTTAAATATAGACAAGCAAACTGGGACAAAATTAGGATAGACATCAAAGAGATGACAGACAACATGCTTGAAAATTATAAAACAAAAGACATTGATCAGACCTGGAATTACTTTAAAAACACCCTTTTAAAATCCATTAATGAAAACACTCCAACAAAGACAATCACCAGCAAAATGAAACTACCATGGATCACAAATCAGCTAAGATTACAAATTAATAGGAACAAGAGATTACACCACAAATGTAAAACAAACAGGTCACTCACTGCTAAATACAAAAGTAACAAAAAAGCATTACAATCAGACATGAGGAAAGCATATTGGACATACATTGAAAATATGATATTTGACTTGCCAGTTAATGAACCAGATAGTCCCATCATAAAAAAGACACCTAAGAAATTATACAGCTACATCAAAAGTGCAAAAAACGACAACACAGGCATCCCTTCCTTACGTGACAGTGGCATCCTCACCGACAGTACACAATCAAAAGCCAACATTTTGAACAGACAATTTGAAAAAGCATTTACCACCGAAACATCAGACATCCCCATTCCAAATAAGGGCCCATCACCACACCAGACTATGCCAAACATTAACATCACAGACAAAGGTATTACAAAACTATTGCAAAACATAAATCCAAATAAAGCTACAGGCCCAGATAACATCAGTGGCCGAGTACTGAAAGAACTTAGCTCAGAACTTACAACACCTATCAAAGTCTTATTCCAACAATCACTAAATCTTGGACAAGTTCCGGCAGACTGGAAACATGCAAATGTCTGCCCAATCTACAAAAAAGGTGACAAGCACAATCCTATCAATTACAGACCTGTTTCCCTCACATGTATTCTCTCCAAGCTCTGTGAACATATCATATCCAGCAACATCATGAAACATCTTGAATCTAATTCCATTCTCTATGACCTGCAGCATGGCTTCCGCTCCTCTAGATCCTGTGATACTCAACTCATCTCCTTTCTACAAGAACTTTCACAATCCTCAGACCAAAATCTCCAAACTGATGTTATTGTGATGGACTTTGCCAAGGCTTTTGACAAGGTCCCTCACAAACGACTCCTTTACAAACTAGCTTTCTATGGCATTCGTGAAAACACTCTCCACTGGATACAAGACTTTCTCCATCTTCGGACCCAGGCTGTCGTCCTTGAGGGAACCCATTCTGACCAGATTGATGTCACTTCTGGGGTCCCTCAGGGGACAGTGCTCGGTCCGATCCTATTTCTCCTATATATCAATGACTTTCATGAATATCTCTCCTTCTCTACTCTCAGGCTCTTCGCAGACGACAGCATCATATACAAACAAATAAAAACACCAGATGACACAACCAAATTACAACACGACCTTGATGCCGCTGCTAGATGGGAGCAGGACTGGCTGATGTCATTCCATCCAGACAAATGTTCAGTATTACACGTCACAAATAAGAGAAACCCCATCACACACAACTACACACTACATGATCACACACTTACAGTAGAAACATCCACTAAATATCTAGGCATCACCATACAGAATAACCTTAAATGGAACAAACACATAGACAATATCACAGCAAACGCCTCAAAACAACTAAACTTCCTTAAACGTAATTTGAAAGTTCCCTCCACAAAAATCAAAGAACGAGCATACCAATCACTTGTAAGGCCAAAACTAGAATATAACTGCTGCACATGGGACCCCCACACTAAATCACACATACACCAAATTGAAATGATACAGCGTAGGGCAGCTAGGTACACCACAAATAAATTCCACAACACAAGCTCAGTAAATGACATGCTTACAACTTTAAACTGGCCAACACTTCAACAACGTCGTCTGCGAACCCGGCTCATCTTCTTCTACAAAGTAATTCACAATATTGTTGCAATTTACCCAGCCCACCTCCTTATACCACAAGACACTCGCACCCGTCACTCAAATCCATCAGGTTTCAAACACATTCACACTCATAAAGACATCTACAAATACTCCTTCTTTCCACATACAATAACACAATGGAACAAACTACCTCCAGACATTACATTAGCACCATCACTCGAAGCATTCAAAGAACAGGCAAGCATGCCTGTTCTTTTGAACATATTTTTCTAGACAGCTAAGCAGTTGTAAATAGTTTTAAATTTTTGAATTATTGTCATTTTAAATTTAAATTTTAAAATTTTCTACAACTCCCTGTTGCGCAGCGCATAAGTTCAGGCACATAATGGTCAAAAGTGACTGAGTGCTTAAAACATAAAGAAGAGACCTCCCTTGTACCTTAATTGATTTCGATGTTTGGTTGGAGGATGAGCAATGAGTTAAAGAAGATCCAAAGAAGATCGAGCAAGCTAGAGGTGGGACCAGGTGCTCGGGAGGAGTAAGCATCCCCTGTTGGCTAACCGCACTCGACTTCGACATTCACAAACGAAAATAGAATAAAAATATCTAAGATACATACATGGTCTGAGGTTATGTCTACATAGAAAGTGCTATGGCGACAAGTCAGGGAAAAATATTCAAAATATTACTGTCAAACCCCTCGCAGGGAACTTTTTTAAGAGCTCCACATGGCAAAGGGCATAAGTGTGACACAAATGAGTTAAAGAAGATCCTGACGACAATCCCAACAGCACTTACAACAGAGCGCCAAATTGAGCATAGACGGATCCCTAGCAAGCTAGAGGTGGGACCAGGTGCTCCGGAGGAGAAAGCATCCCCTGTTCGGCTAGCCGCACCCTTCGTCGATGTTCACGCACGAAAATGAAAACAATATCTAAATTACATGCACTGTCTGAGGTTATGTCTATATAGAAAGTGCTATGGCGACAATGTCAGGGAAAATAGTCAAAACAGGTACTGTCAAACCCCTCGCGAAATGCAAAACATCCTCGATATAAAGTGTTCAAAGTATACTGAATAAAAATACGGAAGGGTTCCAACTCTATGCCTTCATGAAGAACATTCCAAACCAATTTTTCTGCACCAGACACGTGTTTCGACTATTAAATTCTCATCAGTGATACTTCCAGCGGAGCCACCAAAATTCATTTCAGTAGCGCCCTCTTATAGTTTTTGAATTTAGATTTGTACATTTACTTTACAGAGAGTGCGCAGCTCCAAATTTCATATAGGGTCGATCAAGTAGCATAACCAAATAAAATATGTGTTCAAAATAGCATTGGAGGGATGGTGCTAAGATGTTAACCTCCTTTGATTTCGGTGATAGCTTTGAATGGAATGACAAGTTTTCGAAATAGCAAAATAATATCTATGATGTCAAATCGATAAAGGCGAAAAAGGTACCTATCAATTATTCAGTCAAAAAGGCAAGGCAAAAATCATTTGAAATTGCGAACCTCGGAATGAATAACACTCCGAAGTGAGAGCAGGTGCCCGGGGAGAGTTAGCGTCTCCTGATTGCATGCAACACCCATCGCATCAAGTCCATGAAAACTTGTCAAATTTGGTGATTGTCTCGATGTACATGTTAATGTACATATCAGATAAATATTTCTTGTTTGGTTATGATGACAGCCATTCAATCGCAATGCAGAATGTCACTGATAATTCTTGAAAGGGGGATCTGATATGCTTTTATTATATCAAATTATATACACGTATATTAATTGAAGTTAGGGATTAGTAAAAAAAAAATTATATAAAAAATCTCATAGGCTCGACTTGCGAAGACAGGACAAATATCTAACCTTTTCTGTAAATCAGCGCAGTGGAAGATAGCAGTAAAACCAATATACCAATACGCTTCAATCTGTGATTCTGAAATCCGGATTTCAACACTCTTTCCATTACCGTCTTGGTTCAATCCCTATTTCTGCCATCTATAGCTGAAATGATATCGTATGCATACACGATAAAAGAATATGAACTAAAGGGGTCGTGATTTTAAAAAAAAAGTTTTTGACAATTTCAACAAATTTTACCTTTCAGGCTGGTCTGTAAAGACCACATCTACCATGTTAGGGTTATTCTACTGTCTCCGAGGGCGTAGCCCGAGGAGCAGTTGAATAACCCACGTGTTGCACGGCAATTGTTATACCATCAAACAATTATCACCGTTGATTGAGTAAGTATAAGTCGTCATTCCGAGTAGGAGAAAACTACTCATGGTCAGTAAACAGTTCAGAATTTTAGTATACGCAATTTAAATGTAAGATTTCAATGAAAACAACAGTATTTGTTGATAATATAGGGGAATTAAAGTTAATAAAATAAAGGAATATTATGAAACTATTATATCTTTGTTTCTTTTCAAAAGTATTCTAGTCAGTACATTATTCAGTCGAAATCTTCAGAGTTTTGTCTGGTAGCTGATCCTAAGCATATTGAAACATTTTACAAAGAGCGGATCTAGAACGGGCTGGGAGTCAGGAACCCCACCCACCCCAACCCCCTGGAATTTGTAAAAAACAAAAAAAAAACCAACATGATTTCCCGTTTCTATGTATTTTCTTTGAAAATCAGAGGCTGAACCCCTTTCCCTAACGGGCTGAATCAACCTTATGGGGGAAAAAATCTAGATCCGCCCGTGACATTGAAAAAAGTAGTTCAACCTGTAAATCGCGGGATTTATTTTTCTGAATTCCTATTATGAAATGCCATTTTAGAGATGCTAAGGCGAACATTCCTTCCTTTTACTTGGACGTCATGACAGTTAAGGACAGTTAACGGCTCAGTTGATCATTCAATAATTAGTTCAACCATTAATTCAATCATTGTTTCACAATGAAAAATATTCCACTGTCTGGAAAGGTGTTAATTACCGTCTACAAGGTAGACCGTGCAACAAGTACTGTTGATCTATTAACATCTACCATGTACTGTTAGTCTATTAACCTAATTATGTTTCAGATTTTAACGTCACATATTTAAAAATCCATACATTAAAGAAATAATAAATCTAATTACCATGGTATGGAGTGTTTAACGTATACTTACGTCCGCACGTCCAAGGGATGTACAACGTAATATAATTGTGACGTGCACACACGTGTGGTTGTTAATACATGACACAGGTATCATGTTCATAACATAATTAATAATTATTCTCGCCTACTTGATGTATATGACGTGCATTTCTTGGCATATGGAAATATATATCATTATGACAGGAATGTTTTGTATAGATGGGATTATATACGGGGGCTGATTGATATGCCGTGAGCCTCGTATTGAAGGAGATATGCTGGGATATTATAAGTCCTGCTATTCTTTGATGTACCCAAGGATTGGCCTCATCTAGTCAATCTAAATCGACGAGGTAACACTCTAAAGCAAGACAGGTTTAACACCCAATGATATCCGTAATGATATGGTAACAACACTAGGGAAAGATGTCCCTTCATATGCTACAATGAAAAGGTGGGTAGCGGAATTTAAGCGCGGCCGACAGAGCCTTGGGGATGACCCCCGTCCTGGAAGGCCTGTAACTGTTGCAACTCCAGAAATGGTAAATAAAATCCATGATATTGTTATGACTGACAGACGAGTTACAGAAAGATATATAGCCAGTACAGTTTGCATTTCACAGGACGAGTACATTCCATTCTGGCTGGAGATCTTGGAATGAGAAAGCTTTCGGCCCGTTGGGTCCAAGACCTCTGACAGTTGATCAGAAGCACACCAGGTGCACTTTATCACGTGCTAATCTTAACCTTTTTGAGGGAGATCCTGTCAATTTTCTATAAAGATTTATCACTTTGGATGAAACATGTTTCGATCATTTTACCCCAGAGGCCAAACAACAGTCGACATAGTGGAAGCATCCTGGCTCACCCCAACCAAAGACCTTCAGCTGGGAAGGTTATGACATCGGTTTTCTGGGATTCAGAAGGTATTCTTCCGTTAGATTATCTCCAAAAAAGGACAAACAATCAATGACACATACTACGCTTCACTTCTGACACAGTTTCGGGAAAATATTAAACTTAAGCGCCGCGGAAAGCTCACTAAAGGTGTTTTGTTCCATCAGGACAATGCTCCTGTTCACAAGTCTGTCACTGCCATGGCTTCCATTCATGATTGTGTCTGTAATTTGATTGAGCATCCGCTTTATTCACCTGATACTGCTCCATTAGACTTTTATCTATTCCCAAAACTGAAAGCAGCTATTTCTGGTACCCACTTTCAATCCGATGATGACGTCATACAGGGTACTTGCAGTGGATGGCTTTCTGAACAGTCAAGATAAGGAGTTCTTTAAAAGTGGTATTGAAGCCCTTGAACACTGGTGGCAAAAGTGTATAGATACTGAAGTGGATTGTAGAAAAATAATGCAAAATATCTGCTAAAATTCAAATCCTTCAATACGAGCTCACAAGATATCAATCAGCCCTCGTAAAAAAACATGTAGTGCGCTTTTGATACAAAGCAACTTGTTTATTTATAATTCATATAATCATTAAGAATATTTTAAAAATCTGACAGTCATTTTTTTTCTTTCACCAAGGATGTTCAGAAAATGCTAATTAAAATACGGGTCTTACTGAAATGTATATATTAATTTTTGTGTTAATTGTATGTCATTAATCGAACTTCATATTACAATTAACAGATTTTCATCGGAGATGGGGTGAGGTTAAAATCACTTGAAAAACTGTATATCTATGTATATAACGCACGTCTTACCTCTTCATCTTTATAGTATACTACGTATGTCTGCCCGTCCGTAAGTCCCAATATCCAAAATGCTCATGTAGTAACTGTTGAATAGTCTTCGGTCCATGTGTCACATAGTAACTACGACGCAAAATTCAGATTGATTTGAAAGTTTTGACAAGACCACTGTATCATGCACGGATCTAGAGATGGGATCAGGGGGTCAGAGTACCCTTTCCTCAGAAGTTGCTAACAATACCGATTTTCCTCATTTTCATGTATATATGTATTTTTTAAAATTTTGGATGGACCGATCAGTGGCGGATTCAGTGGTTGCGGAGGGGGCGTCCTCGGCACTGACCCAAAATATTCCCAAAAAACACTATATTTTGACCCATTTTCATTAAAAATCGCGCATTGACCCCCCCGGCAAAGGAGCGCTGGGTCCGCCACTGCCCATTATGGCCAGGCTGCACCCTCTCCCAACTTCTCCGGGAAAAAATCGCTGGATCAGCGTCTGTTACATCCTGTACTCTGTGTCATTTCTCTAGGAGTCTTGCACACCTGTGACTACTGTTCCTAGGTGTCAAGTAAATGAAGTGTTATGGTTCTGCATAAATCACATTTAAGTTTACGATGGAAAAACGATAAAAAGTCTTTCAGTTATGACAATCAAAAATCGGATAACGGATAAAACTTACAGCAGTTGACTTGCTTACATGTACCATATAAATGAATTATAAATATAGCATTTCGCGTAGTTGGGGAAAAAATAGAAGTTCAGTGCCCAATTTCATGAAATTTCCTAGGAAAAATTTCAGGAATTTTCGCAACTTTCGTCATTGAATACGTAAAAGGCTCAAAAATTTTTCATTTAGATTGTATTGTGTTTTCTAAAATCGTTAATACACAATAAACATAAATGCAGAAACAAAACATCATGATGTTCAGTTTATAAGAAAAACTGAGCGATCAAAGTTACGAAAATTTCTAATTTTTTTCGTACGTATTTGTGTGTGAAAAAGGCTGCAGATCTCGATGTTTTATCTAAGCATGTCCTTGACAATCCTTCGGCAGATTATAAAGAATTTATTTGAGGAGGTAGAAAATTACATAATAATAAAGACACTTTTGATGACTATCAGAGTAGGTGATTATTTTGAGCACCAGTTAAGAATTCGAAAATGTGTCCTCCAGTGGTAGCAATCTTGTATGACCTATCGGGTCTAGAACAATAAACCTGATGAACGGCCTTGGGTAATTGTTTCCTGTCAAGGTTCATGAAATCCTGGGCAACTGTTCTGAAGAAGTAAAAAATACACAGACACATTGTGTACGCTAGACAGAGTGCTTTGACTATACCTCGGTTTCCTTATAAAAACACAAAGTGTACGCTAGACAGAGTGCTTTGACTATACCTCGGCTTTCCTAAGACGAACTCAGTGTGTACGCTAGACAGAGTGCTTTGACTACATCTCGGCTTTCCTTAGATTGACATGTTGACACAGTGTGTACGCTAGACAGAGTGCTTTGACTACATCTCGGCTTTCCTTAGACAGATTGACAGACACAGACAGGATGTACGCTAGACAGAGTGTTTTGACTAAACCTCGGCTTTCCTTAAACAGACACAGTGCACGTGTGTACGCTAGACAGAGTGCTTTGACTATACCTCGGCTTTCCTAAGACGAACACAGTGTGTTTGCTAGACAGAGTGCTTAGACTATACCTCAGCTTTCCTTAGACAGACAGACACAGTGTGTACGCTAAACAGACAGTGTGTACGCTAGACAGAGTCCTTTGACTGTACAGAGACAAGGTGTATGCTATAGACAGAGTGCTGTGACTATACAATGTACCTCGACTTTCCTTAGACACAGTGTGTATGCTAAACAGAGTGCTTTGACTATATCTCGGCTTTCCTTAGATGAGCCAAATCACAGGTAAGCTCACCTCGTGGAAGAATATTATCATGGCATCAAAATTTTATGAATCGTTGCACACATTACACAGTAATTAGCAATAGAGTAGATGCACGTACGAAATCTTGTGTGATGTTTGCAATGTTTAAATTCTACACACTGCTAAATCCTACTTGCTCTAAATTCAAATTTAAAAGCAAAGTCATCCAAGTATCTGATACATGTACTACTTCTTCTTTGCTTGATATTGCCTACTTCAAGCAAAAACACTCAAGCGCGAAAATTAGGCAAATGTCAACGACTTGGAATATATATTTCAAGCGCAAAGATTAGGCAAATGTTAAGGACTTGAACATACATTCAATATGCAAGTTTGGTACATGTACCACTTATTTTATCAATACTTGTGTGTAAAAGCAAGAAAGTGAAAAAAGAAGGTCAGAGCACGGGTCTATCTAAGCATCCTTTGATAAATATCTGGTACGGGTTTGATAATTATGGCATAAGCGTATAACTTTGTTCTATACTGACCTACCCTGAACATCTTAATCTAGTATTCAAGCGTAAAATTAAGTATAGGTCAGATGAAGCATATAGGTCCATCTTGTCATCTCAAAATGGATCACTAATGCAAGTTTGATTACTGTACTCTTTAGCATCAGTACTTTGTCCAGACATGAGCTGCTTTACAATGCGCTATAATGGTATTGGTGTAGCACCATGCCCTTATTGGTAGCCATCTTTTAAACGAAGGCCGAATGTCGATGTTAAGGACAAACATAAAAACAAACTTAAACTTACATAAAGAATAGTCTTGTTATAAGGAACACACATGTAATAGAAGCTGCACTACCTTTCAAAAGTTATAGACAGGCAGGCAGGCAGACAGACAGACAAACAGATGGAGAGAGAGAGAGAGACAGACAGACAGGGAGGAAAATGAGACTATGCTAACCAATCTTCAATATGGATGTATCACTGACATAACATGTTGTAATGCAAAATAATCCCACAATCTATTTATAATCACTGCAAACAAGAAATAATCAAACAGAATTTTGATGTGCTTTAATTTCTTCATTTCATTCAAATCCAACAAATACACTGTCAGTTTCATAAACCTGAGAAAATTCAATTTCATAGAAAAATGTACATATTCTCTAATCCACTTGTTAAATAAAAATCTGAAATATACTGTAGATTCAGTCTACCACATGTATTGTACGTTATTATGGTTTCAGACAAGTAATGTGGTCTGATATACCTTGTATGGAATTTATAATTCCCGAGCCGAAGTGAGGGGAATATAAATTCCAGACAAGGTATATCAGACCATATTATCTGTCTGGAACCATAAATACATTTTTGTCATACTGCAAATCACTTGTAACTTGTCATTTCAAAATGGCGTCAACAGTAAAATTTCTAACTTTTTTATTTGTAGATGGATTCTTCGGCACTGTTACTTGTAATGGTTAAGCAGAGAAATGAAATAAAAGGATCTGAAGTGAGAGGAAAATTCAGAACGTTAGAACGCCAAGAAACAAGGTATCCATGATGTCACAAAGTTCCATATTTACGGCTGCAGACAGGTAACATAGTCTCGTAATTATGGCTAAACATCCAATGAGATTTCTAGAAATTTATTTGCAGTGTGACAAAAATTAATAACACATACACGTACATGTATGACAAATTTTGCATCAATGTTACTGTAACCATTCAGCTTCAGTTCTCATTGCCAAGAGAAAATTCATTTCAAAACATTTCAAGGAAATTTTCAACTATGTGAGAAAATAATAAGTATCATGATAATAAAGCAAAGGGTGTATTCTTGACATTTATATCCAAGGAAGGCAGAAAAGAATTAAAGCTAAGAAGATAATATCTATTTAATTAACACTGTACAGCACTTCTCGATCGTTTTTTTTTTCCTCGGGCCAAATCAAATGTTGATGATAACTTTTAAGCAATAACTAATACTAGTAAATACTCATGAATGACAACTTAATAGTATTCCTCACATATTTTTTTCAGATAATAATTGATGACAACTTTTTTTTAGCACTTTTTAAGTGATAATTATTATCTGTAAATACTCATGAATGATAACTTTATAGTACTCCTCACATATTTCTGCAGATAATCATTAATGATAACTATATATCACTCCTCCAAGTGATAAAAACTTATGGATAAGTTTATAGCACTCTTCTATTTTGTACTAAGTCTAGGGAACAGTCAGCTTAATCCTTAAACAGAGAATTTCAGTTGCTCTGCAATCAATTAATAATTAAAAATTTATCTATTTGTGAAACAGTATTCTTCACTTATTTCGTTTGAATGCAAGGTCAAGAACAAAAGGTCAAAAGAAAGGAAGGTATTTTCACAATGAATATACATGTGCTCGCTCATGTACTCATATACATATGTGACATATTTTTAAAATTTTCCGTAAGACAGGACTGAAATGATACACCTTACAAGCTTCGCTATGCATACTTCACAAAGGAAGATAAAAAACAGCATTGCGACTATCTGTGTCTTTCTCACTTGCACTATATTCATGTAGACACGCAGACACATAACAATCATTTAACACATTTCTCAAATAGTTGATGGAGGAAGTCGATCCTGTTGAGAAGAGTTAATTTCTGCAGCCACGCTGTGTGGCTGACCTGAAATATAAGTAAACGCAGCAATTTTAAAAATACAAAATCATTCCTGGACCAATGAATGCATGTGTCGCCTGCGAAACATAGCGACACTCAGGATTCACTTTTATAGGGTGTGACATTCAAGTGTGATAGACAGACAGACAACGGACAAAGTGATCCCTAAGAGCCGCTACGCCTTGCAAGTGACACAAAAACATGTGCTTGTGAAACACTAATGCCCTTGTAGGCATATTTGTCAGTAAAAATTGTAAAATAGTCAAACTCCAAAGTCAAGGTCACAAGGTCAACAAGGTCAAAAATTTTTGTATCCATGGAAAGGTATTGTCACAAGGAATACACATGTGAAATATCAAAGCCCCATCCCTTACTATTCAAAAGTTATGGCCAAAGTTTCAGTTTTTCAAAAGTATGTCAACTTCCCAAGGTCAAGGTCACCAGGTCAAAAACTTTACTATCTATGAAAAGGTCTTGTCACAAGGAATACACATGTGAAAATATCAAAGCCCTATCTCTTACCATTCAAAAGTTATGGCCAGGGTTAAAGTTTTTAAAAAGTAGGTCAAACTCCAAGGTCAAGATCAAAAGGCTAAGTATATTGATATCCATGTAAAGGTCTTGTCACAAGGAATACACATGTGATATATCAAAGTCCTATCCCTTACCATTCAAAAGTTATGGCTAAGGTTAAAGTATTTGCAGACAAAAACTATATGCCCCCGAATCTTCGATTACAGGGGCATAAACATAGGTTATCACAGATTATGAAGCTCACCTCGTGGCAGCTTAATTCAATTCAAACATATTTTTTAAGTACATGTATATTGGCTTTTAAGGTGGCTCAATAATCCAAGAATTCTTTGTCAGAGTCAAAAAAATTATTCTGTTTATTTGACATTCATGTCTGATGATTTATATTTGTAATTAAGATTACATATCATCGTTCATTTGATTGACTAGTGGTCCTCTGAATATACATGTGTAAACCGATTCCGAGATCTGTCGCAAAACAATGAATTTTGATATATAAATACATGATATAGGGATAATAATTTCACATTAAAACCATTCTTATGATTATTTTCACCATGATACAATCAAATATGTCTATTTCTTTATAGATAATGCTTTCAAATAGTAAAATAGCTAAAACTGTTCCCGAAACGTACATTTTTGTGCACCCCCCACCCAAAACGAAAATCTAAAAAAAAGTACCCAGTACCCTTATTTGTCATCAAAGTGATAAGAAGTTTTTGTCAGAAGTTATTTTCTTTTACATATTTCTCAACGACAAACTCTGTTCTTCAAAACTAATTATAAAAAAGTACATGTTTTCGTTAATCCTGATTCAAAATACTTGGTTGTCATAGTAACGATTTTAAGAGGGGGGGGGGGGGGGTAGGGTTGTCAATAATGTTTAAAGAAGGGGGCGATTCTGAATGAAGTAACACAGAAGATGAAATTTCTAGATTTAAATAAATTATATTTTAAACGGCGTTAACAATGTAAAATAAGCGGGTTTTTTTTTCAAAGCACAACGATCGCCGGGTGTCGGAGATACGGAAATATGAATAAGAGAAATAGAAAAAGTAAACGGAAGCGTTTTTAAACATTTTGACGTTCAAGGTCAATAAGTAGATGTCACCAACCTCCCTCGTTCTCGATAATACGTGCACTCATCTGTAAAATGGATATATCTTTGAACAAAGCAGGGTTTAAACTTAAATTCACTCGCTCAAAGTTTTTAAATAGGGAAACTTTATTCGATATCATCTCGCTGCAAAGTACGATAGTTGACAAAATTGTAGAATAATTTGCATTACCCAAGATAATTAGAGATAGCAAACTTGAAATATTTTATCTATTATATTGCTAAAATCTCAAAGAAATATCCTGTTTGATCATCAAACTTTAGTCTTTTCTGCTTCATTTAATTGCCAAGCAACACACGGTTGAATTTCCGATGATGACGTTATTATTTAAGAAATGACTGTAATAATTTTTCTGTCTATCGATGTATAGACAAAAACCGATGCACAAACTATATAATCCGCGAAGCGGATTATATTTTGTTTGTGCATCGGTTTTTGTCTATACATCGATAGACAGAAAAATTATTACAGTCATTTCTTATAATTTAATTAAATCACTATTTAATCATCTAGTTTATTTTGCAATTGAAGTAATTTTAGCGTGGTTGATTTTCAAGTTCAAAACTGGCGACGTGATATTTGAACAGGCCTAACGTAGCGGCTCTCGCTGTTAGTGACGTCATAATAGGTGACATTGTCTATACAGCTATAGATAAAATTTCGCGCCGTACATTTGTATAGGCGTTATACAGACATTACGGGAATAGTTAAATTATATAAAAATAATACGTTTACGGCAGTAGCAAGGGTGTCACACTTACGGGATATTTTTAATATATAGATTTAACATTGCACTTGACTACATATATATTACACTCAGATTGTAGATGATAATTTTCTGGTTCCATCGATACCAAACTTGTCGAAATTCGTCAAGAAACAAGCGAAGAAGACCGAAACCGCACTCGGTACTATTCGAACCAGTATTGACGCCGGGAATATGATGACGTCAAACGATTATTGAGCCTCCTTAAAGGCAAAATCATTCAAGTGGAAAAAGTAGGTCAAGGTCATTTTATGAAAGTTTGATCAAAGATACATCCAATATGCAAGTTTGGTACAATGTACATGTAGCACTTATTCTTTGCTCAATATTGGCTTTTAAAGGCAAAATCACTCAAGAGGAAGAAGTAGGATAAGATCATTTTATGAAAGTTTGAACAAAGATACATCCAATATGCAAGTTTGGTACATTTAGCACTTATACATGTACTTTGCTCAATATTGGCTTTTGGAGGCAAAATCACGAAAGCAGAAACAGTAGGTCAAGGTCATTCTATGAAAGTTTGATCAAAGATACATCCAGTATGCAAGTTTGCTATATGTAGCACTTACACTTTGCTCAATTTGGCTTTTAAAAACAAAATCACTCAAGTGGAAAAAGTAGGTCAGATTTGGCATATGACGCATGGGTCCATCACGGCATCCCAAGATGAATCACTTGTTCAAGTTTGGTTACTGTAGCATCAGCACTTTGTTAGATACTGAGCTACCCCAAACGTCTTAACCAAGTCACTCTGAGCTACCCCAAACTTTTTGACCAAGTCACTCAAGCAGAAAATGTAGGTCGTATGCAGTATTGAATGCATGGGTTCACCTCAGCATCCAAAGACGAATCACTTGTGCATGTTTGGTTACTGTAGCTTCAGTACTTTGCGAAATACCGAGCTACCCCAAACTATTTAACCGGACGGGGACGCAGATGGGGACGCGGAGATATAGCATAAGCTCACTCAACTTCGTTGAGGTGAGCTAAAAATGACAGCTTTGATTGAAAAGGTCAAACTGATGAAATGTCATACTGTAAATGTTGAAATTTTTGCGTTGAGGTATTTTTGATATTTCATTTTCGTGAATGAACATCGACGGCGGGGGTGGCTTGCCAAACAGGGGATGCTTACTCCTTTGTAGATAGATAGATAGATAGATAGATAGATAGATAGTTTATTTCTCTAAAACCAATACACAAAGGTACAGAGAAAGTTTACAAATATACAAATACAATAGGATAATAATGACTGCGGTGGTTAGTAGCATTAAAATGCATACATTCATTTGTATTTTTTTTAAACAACATAAATATTTGGAGATAAAGTGTGCAATAAGACATATCTAAAGGTTGCAATAGAGGACTGACAATTTCATTTATAATTCTAACTAAAGTGGACGAATTATATCCATCACGGGACATTTTTTATAAATGTAACCATTTATGATGCAATGTGAAAAGCCTCCCATTTATAGTATGCAACAAATCTGCTTTCAAATCTGAACTTAAACTGCAACATTTGTCCAAAGTCAAGTTCAAGGTCAGAAGGTCAAAAGTCATGATACCAAACAAGTACTCTTTGCAGTGACTGTTTGTATAAAATATGAAAGACCTACCATTTATAGTATTAAAGAAATCTGCTTTCAAAATTTCTGAACATGTCCTAATTTTAACATAAGCCCAAAGTGATGGTCAAGGTCAGAAGGTCAAAATTCATGATACCAAACTGTAGTACTCTTTGTACTGCTTTCGAAACATCTCAACATAAAAAGTTGTACAGGGTGAAGGTCAAGGTTAAAAGTCATGGTACAAAAATGAAGTACTGGATATGGTGAATGTGTGTATGTAATATGAAAGGCCTACCATTAATAGTATAAATGAACTCTGATTTCAAAACATCTTAAATTAAAATGTTGTATAAGGTGAAGGTGAAGGTCAAAAGGTCAAAATTCATGGTACCAAAATGTAGTACTCTTTATGGTGAATGTGTGTATGAAATATGAAAGGCTTACCATTAATAGTACAAATGAAATCTGCTTTCAAAACATCCTAATATAAAATGTTGTATAGGGTGAAGGTCAAGGTCACAGGGTCAAAATTCATGGTACCAACATGTAGTAATCTTTAAGGTGAATGTGTGTATGAAATATGAAAGGCCTACCATTAATAGTACAAAAGAAATCTGCTTTCAAAACGTCTTAACATAAAATGTTGTATAGGGTGAAGGTCAAGGTCACAAGGTCAAAAGTCATGGTACCAAAATGTAGTACTCTTTATGGTGAAAGTGTATATGAAATATTAAAGGCCTACCATTAATAGTATAAAAGAAATCTAGATGCTTTCAAGACTTCTTAACCAGACGGACGGACAGACAGACAGATATACATACGGACAGACAGACAGACGGACGGACAGGCTGATTCCTAAATACTCCTCTAAGCTTTGTTTGCTGGGGGTATAATAAATCTACACAGTCCTTTTTATATAGATATGCGTTTTGAGTTTAGAAGGGAATGAAACTGAATGGTGTTGTGTCTCAGATAAATATGTTGTGGAATATGATAATTCTATCATTTTCAAGTGAAGGGCATTTCATGATGTAATGGTATTCATCGCCAACTACTGACATGTCACATAACATACATTTTTGTTCATGCCGCTCAATATTATATCATTGCCCTCGTTCTATGGGTAAGCTGTGATTAAGAATTCTATATTTACAGAGAGTTATAAAATCACATTTACTTCATATGTTAAAGTATTCTTCAAATTCAAAGTCTGTTTTAAATATCCTCATGATCCTATGATTAATACATTTAGGGGAGTTATGAATGTTATCATTCCAAGTTCGTTTAAATTGATCAGTTAAAGTTTGTGTTTTATGTTTGATTTTAACCATTCTTTAAAAGGTACATTTTCCATTTGGAAAATATATGGTAAATCACATTCAATAAATATATTCCTTTAGTTATATTTTTAACCTAAGGAAAAGTTTGATTGCTTTCAATAGATTTTGAGTGGGCTATAGAAAACAGTATTGAAGATAACTTAAGGCGATTTTCAAAGAGATTGCACCAGTATATGATAATTTTAGTCTTTACATTAATCTCAGTGGGGTCACGGCCTCTTTCTCCATAGACTATGGACTTTGGTGTAGATTTTTTCAAATGGAGGAGATGTTTTAGAAATTTCAGATGAACTTGCTCAATAATTTCATTCTTTCCATATCCCCAGACTTCACAGCCATATAATAGAATGGGTTTTACCATTTTATCAAACAAGTCTATTTGGCATTGAATCAATAAATTTAGCGACCTTCCCTATTTCAGAACACTATACATAGCTTTTGTGGCCTTTTCTGCGAGCCATTTTTTGCGCTATTAAATGAGCTGATTCTGCTAAGCAATAGACCGAGGTAATTAAATTCTGTCACTAGTTCAATTAAATTCGGTCACTAGTTGGATTTCTTCATTATTGAAGTAAAGTTTTTTGGTTTTGTTGCATTCTGCCATTACAAAAGACTAATACCTTTGTTTTTGCCACATTTACTTTTAATTTCCATTGTTTTGAATAGTCTGAATAGTGGTTTAATTGGTTTTGTAAATCTTCAATTGATTCTGCCAATAAAACAGTATCGTCTGCATACATTAATATAAATAGCTTTAAATACGTATTTATATCATCATTATTTTTCATCAAAATCTATATTTACTCCATTCAATTCTTTGCCATTTAAGAAATACACAATATCGTTCACATATAAAGAAATAGCAGAGGTGAGAGATTTTCGTCCTGTCGCACGCCTATTTGACATTGGAAGAATTCCAAGTATTCATTATAATTGTGTTCTATCCTTGATTTTATATCATTATACATATTGACTATTACTTTATACATTTTCCCACTAATATAGTTTATATTCAATTTGTGCCATAGCCCTTCTCTCCATACAGTATTGAATGCTTTTGCAAAGTCAATAAATGCACAATTAATTTTTTTCTTATTATGTTTCATTAGCTCATATTCCTCTAGGGCACCTGGTCCCACCTCTACCTTGCTAGGGGTCCGCCAATGCTCAATTTTGTGCTCTATTGTGAGTGCTGTTGAGATTACCGTCAGGATATTCTTGAACTCTTTTGCATGTATCACAAATCACAGAACTTCATGAAAATTTGTCTCCACATAAAAATGACTCTCTGCTGCATTCTTACACAGGCAGAAACATGTTAAATAAATTCATGAATCGCAAGCGATATAAGTCCCCTACCGGCTACGCGCATTGATGCAGTTTTCTGTCCAATTTTTCGGGTGATACCTGCATCAACACAAAAAATATGAGATTCATTTCTTAAATCAGACTACCTGACACGTGAATCTTTTTTTGCACCCCCCTTCCTTTAATAAGTTAGAATGTTGAAAAATTGTGCACCAAATGAGTAACTATAATTGTTATTCGAAATGAAATACTGTAAGGCCATACAAAATTAATGTTTAGTTTGACGGGCACTTTTTTAGAAAAAAAAAGTGAGGGAGGCAGGTTTTTTTTTTTTTTTTTTTTTTTTTTTTTTGCAAACGTGAAATATGATGAATGTACATTTTTTGTAATTTATCTTTAACCAAAATTTCTAATTCAAGTGTTTTGATGCTGAAAATACATTAAAACTTAAGTTTAGTATGAAGTGGTAATGTTTAGTACATTGATTAACAAGATAACCCATAACAAGATAACCCAACGTCTTCCTGTAATATACTTATTGCATTTCCAAACCTGAAGTTTGCTAGATATTCTGTGATTTGGTCACACTTATTATATGTATCATATGACAGACGATGTCCTATGGCAGACCAGTATGAAGATGTAGACTAAATACGTGTATGGTGTTTATCTTATTTATGCTAAAAAGGATCACCAATCTCTAACCGTTGCCCTGTGTAAGGTTAAAACTTCAAATGACGTTAAAATTTTGTGAACTACTTTCAGGTGCAACTAAGTGAGTGAAACTCGTAATTGTTGCTCAGTGCTTAGACTGAAAATTTGACCCTTGCCGTCGGCAAAAGAGTAGGGAAAATACAAAGAAACATGTCCAGGGATTGGGATGGCCCATTCTGATAGAAAATGGCCCATAAAATCGGCAACTCGCTGTGCCCTGGTGCCATTATTCTACAGCGTCCATTTTTTTTTTTTATATCTAATAAAAGTTCTGTTCTCGTATCTACGTTGTAACGTAGATCTACACCAGGAGCAGTAATACAGAGATCACAGATTTCTGTACATGGCCAGTCAGAACTCTAAGGCACAAAATTCTTCTGTTCACTGACAATTGAAAGGTCCTTTGCTATTTTGATACAATATTGATTTTTCTCCGACATCTGCGCCTGAGATTTAAATCTCCAACGTCCACTTACGTATCTTATCTACGTTAAGGTACTTGTGTATGCGTTCGTCCGTAATATTATCATGTCATTTTTTAAAAGTGGTCAGTCAATGGGTACAAATTGATGTAATAAAATTTGTACAAAATGTCTTCCCTAATATCAACAAAGCTGAAAATGAAGCTGCCCATCCGTGGACACAAAAAATTCAGGAAAGGTGGCTGAAAGTTTGGTCTTGGCTGTTCTGTGATCCATGCAAAAAATGTACTGTAAATTATTCATTGGAAATGGTCAAATTGGGAATCTCGCGACAAAAAAAATGTGCTAACGTCTGATGCATAATGCATGCATATTCATAGCTTTTCGAAAATTGATTATTTTTGGAATGGCCCTTTCGTGAGGAAAGATGGCCCATTGTTTTTGAGAATGGCCCATTAAAGTCCAAGTGGAAGGGACCATCGTCCCATTGAGCAAGTTTGCCTTCCCGATCACAGCATGTCTGACAATTTAGTTTGAATTTTAACAACGATTACACAAGGGTATCCTGATCGATTCGTCATCCTTTTTCACTGTCGGACTTGAGCAAGTTGTTTGCAAATTTGAATTTCTATCCCTCAGAAATTTTGAAGTATCTGCGATGTGCTTAGGGTTTAGTTGACTAGTTTATCCGAATCGAAATTAGGATCGTTTAGTATTTCTGCCCCTCCCCTCGATCCCGTCACCGGCGTTCCCGGCTGATCAATCTGACGTAAACTGTGAGTTCTAAACAAAAACGTTTTCAAATTTCTAATAAATTAGATAATTTAATAAAGAATAATGCTCTTGCAGATTATCACAACAGAGTCAAGTATCATTTTACGTTACGTTACCTCGTCCGTGATATGGAATATACGCGTGGTCGCGATTACCGTACAAACAACAATTGAATACGGCAGCTCGGGTAAATAATACTATTTTATGTAAACAAGTATTGAGTTACAGCTTTACAATTTATATATTTAGTGATGTAAAGAATATGAAAACAAACAATTTGTATTAGCACGACGATGTTCAATTGACTACTTTAAAATTATGGTAAAACACGCGATAAAAATCGGAAATGCGGCGGGTTTTTAGGCAATGCGGCGGTGCCCGTCAAACGAAATCTTAATTTTTTTTGGCCTAAATTGCTTTATTTTCGTCAGTACCAATTTTCGTCAAATTGTTCAAAATGACAATTTCGTCAGTACGTAAATTCGTCATCCAAGGGTCCCTAAAATGTAAATTTGTCTGTTCAAATGCTGATTTAACATTCAGATAGGCCGTATGTGTTTGTTTTCATTGTTTGTTTAACAATTATTGGTAAACAAACAATTAGATAGATGTATACCACTTACATGTAGCTTGCTGTGAAAATTTGGTAATCGGTAATTTGGTACATTATATGCGACTTTGTGTGCATATTCAGTTTTCATTGGTTTAATTATCATTTGTCTGTCGTAATAATTCTTTAAGATACAATTTTTCCTTTCTACACTTTACTTTGTAAGGAGTATTTATATTCATCGATATGTAATTTCCTCAAGGGAGGCACTGACGAAAATTGGTACCTGACGAATAAAACACCGCTAAAGACGGTATGGCCAGATTGCAAAGTAAGTTTTTGTCACAAACTGGGTCAAGGTCAATAGGTCAAATAATACAGCATAAATTGAAAGGTTTTGTCAGAGGCAACCTACATGTATAAAATAAAGTTTCTACTGCACACAGTTCCATAGATTTTGCTTAAACCAGGAACTTTAACCAAAATCCTTAACTAGGTCAAAGTCCAAGGTCATGGTCACTAAATCAAATGTTACCGCATAAATTGAAAAGTCTTGTCATGGGCAAGCTTCATGTATAATATAAAGTTTCTACTGCATATAGTTACTAAGATTTTGCCTCAACCAGAAACTTTAACCAAAATCTTTAACTAGGTCAAAGTCCAAGGTCTAGGTCACTTGGTCAAATGTTATGGCATAAATTGAAAGGTCTTTTCATTGGCAAGCTTCATGTATAATATAAAGTTTCTTCTGCATATTGTTCCTTAGATTTTGCCTCAACCAGAAACTTTAACCAAAATGTTGACGGCAGACGGACGGACGGACGGACGGACGGACAGTCATCGTCAATCTATTGGCCGGAATTGCTTTGCAATCCGGCCAATAAAAACCAATTTACAGTACATTATATTTGACAATAAAATACAAAATAAAGTACATAATTTTGTACAAAGAAATAAAAGCAAATTTGTTACAACCCACAGTTTCCTTTTTCCGGCAGTATATATAATACTTACAAATAATACTCGATAGCCCATCTTGTTCAGTTGGTTTCTCATTAGTTTGGAGGCTCCATTTGGTGCACCAACAGGCATAAGGGTCTCGTAGAATGTCAAATACTTGATGGCCACCCTGTAGAAAAACGGTCAAACTTAGTACATTGTATTGCTGAAGTAATACATGCCCTCCAACAGTCATAATTACCAAAGTTTTCAGCTATATATCTATATTGGTAGCACTGGTTGTATTAATGAAGTAATACATGCCCTCCAACAGTCATAATTACCGAAGTTTTCAACTATATATCTATATTGGTAGCACTGGTTGTATTGCTGAAGTAATACATGCCTCCAACAGTCATAATTACCAAAGTTTTCAGCTATATATCTATATTGGTAGCACTGGTTGTATTACTGAAGTAATACATGCCCACTAACAGTCATAATTACCAAAGTTTTCAGCAATATATCTACATTGGTAGCAGACAAATTTCTTTGAAAGGGAAATAGGCTGGTGAATGTGGCAGAGAAAAGTTCTTTTTCTTTTATAAACATACTCCTTGATAAAAGTAGGTTATTTTAATAATTGTTTACATATACAAGATAAGTTTGTAGACAAGTTATCAGTACATTATACAGGGGCAAGGTATCATCCCTTAATCACTGAGACCCCTTTCTCAGTACAAATCCTTTTCTCTACAAGTTCATCTCAAAATTGAAAAATCTTGACAATTTATTTTCTTAAAATAAAGAACTTCCTGCAAAAGAAAATAGTTTGCCAGTGTTCTAGGATTTTATCTCAAAACCACTTACCAAAGGGTAAGTGCCCACCAAAAATGTGCTTACCCAGCAAGGAAACTCACCCAAACAAAAATGTCAGAATATAAAGGGTTGTTAATTTTCTATTTCTATTTTCTATTCCTATCCATTTCCATGAAAATGAATTATTATGTCCAGAAATACTGTCACACTGAAAACACATGCATGCGGGAATTGACTGCTAAAATATGATCTTGTACTTTGGGCGACTAAGTTTACTTCTGTTTTTGCTACAAAATTAATACACAAAGAGTGTAATGGGGATTGTGCTTCAAAATTCACTTACCAACGGGTAAATAGCATTCTGTTTTCCAGTTACCCGACCTCAATTTTCATTTACCTCAGGTAACGGGTAATGGAATCCTAGAACACTGGTTTGCCCTAGATGCATCAGAATGTTTTATCCAAATATCTTTAATTCTTGCTGAAAGTTCCGGAAACTTAAACAAGGAATGATGATAACTTTCCTTCCCACAGGCTAATCTAATTGCCCTACTGACATAATTTGTTTGGCTGTCTCACGATGCACCAACAAAAGAAATTCAACTCAAAATTTTACCCTAAAAATTCATCAGTGAATCCAGATTGCTAATGATCGTGCACAAATGAGAAAATGGGATTTTTCCTTGTAGAAGAAAGTGTTTGTGCAGAGGAAAGGGTTTGTATCAAAACTTTGACACCTCATCCCTGTGCTCTGACAGTGTCAGAGAAAAGTTTTGAAAAATTATCATCTTAAGGTATCCGTTGTACAAATAAATATCAAGTGTATTGTATAGTTAGAATCATGGCATATTTTTACCTAAATATACCTAATACAACATAATTAATGGTTTCTATCATCAAAGGTCAACATGCCGACCGTCACTCAAGCCACGGAAACTATCGAGACACTGCCGAAGATTACCGAGATAATTTTAACACTGTTTAAATGGACGAGACATCCGCGAGATCTTCACTTGCACATTAGATATGTTAAGGTAGAGCATCCCTCAGGTTTCAGATGCTCAAATTTCCAAACTTACAACTTTTAAAGATTTTCATTTCCATATATTCAAAGCTTATGTCAAACCCAATATACAAACAAAACATAATTTTAATTATAATTCGTGGTTTCATGATTATATTCAGAACTTTGCCGTTTAAACTTTAACATTGGCCCCTATGGGAAAAGTAAGACTAATCCCTTTTTAGTTTTGATAAAATGTAACTATAAAAGTTTCTTTTCCCAAAACCATAATAGTTTGATAATCTGAACAATATTCTGAAGAGAAAATATAGGGTATCCAGGCAAAAAATTACCAAAAATTCTGACCTGAGGGATACTCTACCTTAAAAGAAAAAATAACTCCTGTAGAGATATTTTTAAACTCTAAAGGAACTTATTGATCACTATGTCCCTCCACAGCAAGTTTCATTCAAATATAAATGTTCATGTCACATTGGCAGAGAAAAGCTCATAAAATTGCATGTCAAAGGAAAATAAGTCCTGTGTAAGTGAGTCAACGACAGCCAATTATTCAAACTTGATCGCTTATGCCTCGCCATTTCTCATGAAAACTTTTTTGAACCACATTGTAAAGTTGTTTTTTTTTTAAACTTGATTGTAAGCATTGATTCACAATAACTACATGTATGTTGATTATAAATGAATTTATCATACATGCAGTGCTATAGTCGAGTTATAATCATACATACACTACTTTAAGCTTTATTATAAACACTTATTCACTATAACCATGCTCACATATAGATGTACACTGCTAAAATAATTTAAAGGAGCAATTTTCCGTTGTAATTTAATGGTACAAAGAATGAAATATTCTTTGGTATCATCAAGGCTATCTTATCATGTCTGATCAAGCGTACAACAGTTTGAATCTGTTCGATACAGACACAGGTAAGTAAGAAATGATCACTAAATATGTCTAAAATTTAATGCATTTTTGTTTATAACATAGAATAAGCAACTGCAAATATCTGAACAATGAAAGTAGATTTCTAGCTCCCCTAAATTTTTTGAGCAGTGTATTTGTAATACAGTACAGTGGTCCCTCCTTTATAAGACTACCCCAAATGGAGTGGATTTGTGGTCTTATAACAGAGGTGGTCTTTGGTGGGAGTGGTCACATATAGAGGGACCACTGTATTATTATTTATCAATAACCCATACCTGCGAGTCCCCTTTACTGACGGCGATTGTATTTTACCAAAATCATCTAAGCAGACAACTGCATCTGAAAAGCAAATACAAACTTTGAACTTCAGACTTGGTTCCAAAAGTCAATAATGTTAACTTAAATGACAGTGTCCAACAAAATTACATATTTCTGAAATAAGTTAGTTGCCAACTTTTTTTTTATATATCTGTTTCATCTAAGTAAATCAAGGTTGAAACAAAATTATACTCATAACACAACCATAGTGCAAATGTTCTAGCGCACAATTTGTATCACAAGAAATAAAGTACACATTGAAAATATGTCAGATTTGAGAGAGAGCCTTAGATTTGATTTGGATTTACTTGGAAATGGTAAAACAATGAATAATTAAACAAAATGTTTTTCATAAAAAAACAGATGTCTCCCCCCTCCCTCTAAGTTACTTTGACCTTATGCCAAAATGCAAAATGATGTGAAACCTTTGAGTCATGGGCAACATCATACTAAAACATGAAAGTGATTCATTTCATTGTTTGAGGTAAAGCCCAAACATGATTGGCATATACAATTTCATTATAAGCATATTTAAAGAAATTGACTTTTGTCACATGACCTTGGATATAGGTGATCTGAAACCTACACTCACTGACGAGGGTTAAGTACCCGAAACATGCATGTCTGGTCCATGCTGCAAACTTATCTGCTTTTAAATGATGCTATTGAATTTGAAGACGTGTAACATTGTATGGATCATGAGCAACAAAAAACTGAATTAGTGACTGGATACACGGTTCAAAATATAAAGCCTAAACATTATTAGCATAGACAATTTCAGCCTGGACATGCTTAGCATATACAATTTCATTACCAAAGTAAGAAGCTACCTTAACCATGTGACCTTGGGACAATGTGATAAGAAACATTTAGTCCTTAGAAACAACATACTAAAATATGAAAAGAATTGTAAGAAGGGTTCAGGAGATATAGCCCAGACAATATTAGCACGTACAATTTCATTAAAAAGAACTAAATGATCTTGACCTTGGGCACATGACCTTGGGTCAAGATGATAAGAAACCCTCTAATCGTGAGCAACAGCATACTATAGTATAAGAGTGATCCAGTATACGATTCCACAGATATAGCCCAGACTCAATAGCATTTACAATTTCATCAAAAAATGTAATACTTGACCTTAGTCATATGACCTTGGATCAAGGAGGTGTGAAACCTTTGGGTCATCAGCACCATCATACTAAAATATGACGTGATCCAATCACGGTTCAAAAGATTAAGCCTGGACATAATACATGTAACAAATACAATTTCATTTAAAATATACTAATTGACCTTGACTTTGGTCACATGACCTTGAGTCAACGTGATGTGAAACCTTTACGTGATAAGCAACAACATACTAAAATATGACGGTGATCTGATAAATAGTTAAAAGAGATACAGCCCCAATGGGATAGCATGTACAATTTCATTAAAATGTACTTAGTAACTTTGACCTTGATCAAATGACCATGGGTCCAGGTGAAACCTTTTGGTCATGACTAAATACATTCTTAAACTTGAAAGAAATCCAGTATGCGGTCCAAGGGATAAAGCCTAAACAACGATGTATCTACAATTTCATTAAAAATGTAGAAAGTGACCTTGGTCTTGGGTCAAGGTGATGTGAAGCCTTCGGGTCATAAGCAAAAACATACAAAAATATGAAAGTGATCCGGCAAACAGTTCAAGAGATATAGCCCGGACAAGAATGTATGCACAATATCATTAAAAATGCACTAAGTGACCTTGACCTTGGTCACATGACCTTGGGTCAAGATGATGTGAAACCTACGGGTCATAAGCAACAACATACTTAGATATGAAAGTGATCCAGCAAATGGTTCAAGAGATATAGCTCGTACAGGAATGTATGCATAATTTCATTAAAAATGCACTAAGTGACCTTGACCTTGGTCACATGACCTTGCGTCATGGTGATGTGAAACTTTTGGGTCATAAGCAACAACATACTAAAATATGAAAGTTATCCGGCAAATGGTTCAAGGGATATAGCACGGACTGGAATGTATGTACAGTTTCATTAAAAATGCACTAAGTGACCTTGACCTTGGTCACATGACCTTGGGTCAAGGTGATGTGAAACCCACGGGTCATAAGCAGCAACATACTTAAATATGAAAGTGATCTGGCAAACAGTTCAAGAGATATAGCCCGGACAGGAATGTATGCATAATTTCATTAAAAATGCACTGAGTGACCTTGACCTTGATCACATGACCTTGGGTCAAGGTGATGTGAAACCTACGGGTCATGAGCAACAACATACTAGAATATGAAAGTTATCCGGCAAACGGTTCAAGGGATATAGCACTGACTGGAATGTATGTACAGTTTCATTTAAAATGCACTAAGTGACCTTGACCTTGGTCACATGACCTTGGGTCAAGGTGATGTGAAACCTTCGGGTCATAAGCAACAATATACTAAAATATGAAAGTGATCCAGCAAACGGTTCAAGAGATATAGCCCGGAAAGGAATGTATGCATAATTATATTTAAAAAGGCACTTAGTGACCTTGACCTTGGTCACATGACCTTGGGTCAAGGTGATGTGAAACCTACGGGTCATAAGCATCAATATACTAAAATATGAAAGTTATCCGGCAAATGGTTCAAGAGATATAGCCCGGACAGAAATTTATGCATAATTTCATTAAAAATTCAATAAGTGACCTTGACCTTGGTCACATGACCTTGGGTCAAGGTGATGTGAAACCTTCGGGTCATAAGCAACAACATACTAAAATATGAAAGTGATCCGGCAAACGGTTCAAGAGATATAGCCCGGACAGGAATGTATGCATAATTTCATTAAAAATGCACTAAGTGACCTTGACCTTGGTCACATGACCTTGGGTCAAGGTGATGTGAAACCTTTGGGTCATAAGCAAAAACATACTAAAATATGAAAGTGATCCGGCAAACGGTTCAAGAGATATAGCCTGGACAGGAATGTATGCATAATTTCATTAAAAATGCACTAAGTGACCTTGACCTTGGTCACATGACCTTGGGTCAAGGTGATGTGAAACCTTCGGGTCATAAGCAACAACATACTAAAATATGAAAGTGATCGGGCAAACGGTTCAGGAGATATAGCCCGGACACTATGTGTGACAGACGGACAGACGGACAGACAGACAGACAGACAGACAGACGGACGACGAAGGCGAAACCAATGTCTCCTCCCCGTTGGGGGGGAGACATAACAAGAGGCCTTTATGGTTATGTGCAGATCCATCATCATAGCAAAAGCAAATAACGTATATCAGATAATTTTCGCGTCGGTTAAATTTCGCGAAAATGACCCTTAAAAGTTGTGTCTTTTCTTCGCCGAGTCTAATTTTCGCTAATCTATTAACCAGATCAAGGGTTAAGTTCTGTGTCTTTTTTTCACTATGTTCATTTTACGTGACTGGATGATGCTCGTGAAAAACTGATGGGCGCCCCCTGAACACAATAATTTTGATTTTCTGAGTGCCTGTAATCTTCAGAAATGTTCATGAATGATCTTGACTTTACCCTAATATCACCTTGAAGACCTTTATCTGAAAGCCCACGTCCTGCATAACACTTTGCGAAGTTTGAACAAACTAGTACTGCCCTAAAGTGACGAATTATACCCCCCGCGGGACTTTTTCTCTAAACGGATTCATTTATGACATAGGAATCTATATGTTAAACATCATAACCATATCCCTTACAGTTAAAAAGTAGGTCAAAGGTCAAGGTCGCTAGGTCAAAAACCATGGTATCAAATGAAAGCTCTGATCGTGAGGAACCTACATGTGAAATATCAAAGCTCTATCCCCTATAGATTAAAAGTAGGTCAAAGGTCAAGGTCACTAGGTCAAAAGTCATGGTATCAAATGAAAGCTCTGGTCATGAGGAATCTGTATGTGAAATATCAAAGCCCTATCCCTTGTAATTTAAAAGTAGATCGAAGGTCAAGATCAAGGTCACTAGGTCAAAGTCATTATATCAAATAAAAGCTCTCATCATGAGGAATCTATATCTTAAATATCAAAGTCCTATCCCTTATAATTAAAAAGTAGGTCAATTGTTATGATGAATGCGTGTATGAAATATTTTAAAGCCTTAACACTTATACTTGAAGAGATATTCACTTAAAGAACTTCTTATACAAAATATTACCACAAGGTCAAAGTTCAAAGTCAAGGTCACTAGCTCAAATGTCTTAGTATCAAAATGTAGTACTTATTATGGTGAATGTATACTGAACAAAAAAAGTTATGTCCTTCTTCTTGTATTGGTTTGAAATGACTTGTGAAAACAAATTTTATTCAGAGGCGGTATCCTTGAAACATCATTTTTTAAATTAAATGTTAAACGGTATATCCGTTAATTGTCCGATTTTGGCAACGATCTTAATAAATTGATGTAAATGTGATGTCATAATCAAGGTTTACACCAAAGGGGTTTCATCTGTTTGATCCTCTCTGGTAAGGACGTTTCTGAATCAAAAAGAATTTTACTTAACAAATCGGTATCTACACACCCTTAGATACACTTTCAATGTGCTTTTGGTATATGACATAGCGCATGACCAACTGTGGACTTCCGGTGTCATTTAAGCTTAATTTTCTTGAATTACAAGCTATTTGACTGATATATGGATAAACAATATCACATTTTTTTTCCATTTTTCAATGGAGAAATTTCCTGTGCTTATTTATACACTCTTTTCTTTCTAAAGCAGTCAACCAGATAAAATAAAGCCTGTGTTTGTGAAACACGAATGCCCCCAGTCGCATCTTTGTTAGTATCAACACTATTTTCTGTTAAGTACATGTATGTGAAAGGTCAAGGTCAGGGTCAATGGGTTAAAAAGTCAAAGGTCAAGATCACGAGGTCAAAAATTTTGGTATCAATTGAAAGGTTTTGTCAGAAGGAATAGACATGTCAAATATGAAAGCTCTATCACTAACCATTCAAAAGTTATACTGCAACATAAACCAAAAGTTAAGGTCACAAGTCATGTTAACAAACTGTAGTACTCTTTGTGGTGAATATATGTGTGAAATATGAAAGGTCTACCATTTATAGTATGAAAGTAATCTGCTTTCAGAATTTCTAAACCTGTCCTAACTTCAACATAAACCCAAAGTCAAGGTCAAAGTCAGAAGGTGTAAAGTTATGAAACCAAACTGTAGTACTCTTTGTAGTGAATATGTGTATGAAATATGAAGGCCTACGATTAATAGTATAAAAGAAATCAGCTTTCATAACATCTTAACATAAAATGCTGTACAGGTGAAGGTCAAGGTCACAAGGTCAAAAGTCATGGTACCAAAATGTAGACTCTTTATGGTGAATGTGTATATGAATTATGAAGGCCTACCATTAAAAGTGTAAAAGAAAACTGCTTTCAAAACTTCTTAACATAAAATGTAGTATACGGTGAAGGTCAAGGTAACAGGGTTAAAAGTCATGGTACCAAAATGTAGTACTCTTTAATGTGAATGTGTGTATGAAATATTAAAGGCCCACCATTGATAGTGTAAAAGAAATCTGCTTTCAAAACTTCTTAAACGGACGGACGGACGGACGGACGGACGGACAGACAGACAGACAGACAGACGGACAGGGTGATTCCTATATACCCTCCTAACTTTGTTTGCGGGGGGTATAATGACCATGGGTCAAGGTGAAACCTTTTGGTCATGAGCAAATAAATACTGAAACGTGAAAGCAATCCTGTGAGCGGTCCAAGGGATAAAGCCTAAAAAGGAATGTATGTACAATTTCATTTAAAATGTAGTAGTGACCTTGGCCTTTGTCACAAGACCTTGGGTTAAGGTGATGTGAAGTCTTCGGGTCATATGGAACAACACACTAAAATATGACAGTGATCAGGTAAACCATGCAAGAGTTATAACCCAGACAGGAGTGTATGTACAATTTCATTAAAAATGTACTAAGTGACCTTGACCTTGGTCACATGACCTTGGGTCAAGGTGATGTGAAACCTTTGGGTCATATGGAACAACATACTAAAATAAGAAAGTGATCTGGTAAACAGTTCAAGAGATATAGCACGGACAGGAATGTATGCATTATTTCATTAAAAATGCACCAAGTGACCTTGACCTTGGTCACATGACCTTTGGTCAAGGTGATATGAAACCTATGGGTCATAAGGAACAACATAGTAGAATATGAAAGTGATCGGGCAAACAGTTCAAGAGAAATAGCTTGGACAGGAATGCATGTACATTTTCATTTGAAATGTACTACGTGACCTTGACCTTGAGTTAAGGTGATGTGAAACCTTCAGGTCATAAGCAACAACATACCAAAATATGAAAGTGATCTGGCAAACGGTTCAAGAGATATAGCAGAACAGGAATGTTTTCATAATTTCATTAAAAATGCACTTGGTCACATGACCTTGGGTCAAGGTGATGTGAAACCTTTGGGTCATATGGAACAACATACTAAAATAAGAAAGTGATCTGGTAAACAGTTCAAGAGATATAGCACGGACAGGAATGTATGCATTATTTCATTAAAAATGCACCAAGTGACCTTGACCTTGGTCACATGACCTTGGGTCAAGGTGATGTGAAACCTTCCAGTCATAAGCAACAACATACTAAATAAAACATAAACCGCTAAAGGCGGTGAGGCCGGATTGCGAAGTGTTTATATTAGATGATGTATACATTTTTGCACAGACAGAAAGGTCAAAGGTCATAAATATTATTGCGCAATGAAAAAAGCTATGGTCATAAGGAATATAAATGTGAAATATTAAAGCCCTACCCCTTATAGTTCAAAAGTAGGTCAATGTCAATGTCAAGGTCATTTGGTCAAAAGTCATGATATCAAATGAAAGGTGTGGTCATGAGGATTCTACAACTGAAATATCAAAATCCTACCTCTTATAATTTAAAAGTAGGTCAAAGGTCAATGTCAAGGTCACTAGGTCAAAAGTCATGATATCAAATTAAAGTTCTGGTCATGAGGAATATACATGTAAAATATCAAAACTCTATCTCTTATAGTTCAAAAGTAGGTCAAAGGTCAATGTCAAGGTCACTAGGTCAAAACTCATGATATCAAATGAAAGGTCTGGTCATGAGGAATCTACAAGTGAATTATCAAAACCCTACCTCTTATAGTTTAAAAGTCGGTCAAAGGTCAATGTCAAGGTCACTAGGTCAAAAGTCATGATATCAAATTAAAGATCTGGTCATGAGAAATCTATATGTGAAATATCAAAACCCCACCTCTTATAATTCAAAAGTAGGTCAAAGGTCAATGTCAAGGTCACTAGGTCAAAACTTATGATAGCAAATGAAAGGTCTGGTCATAAAGATTCTGCATGTGAAATTTCAAAGCCATAGCCTCTATAGTTCATGAGATAGAGCCCAGATTTATTATTTTTAAAAGTAGGTCAATCTCCAAAGGTCAAGGTCACAAGGTCAAAACTTTTGGTATCCATGGTGAGGTCTTGTGACAAGGAATACATATGTGAAATATAAAATCCCTATCATTTAACACTCAAAAGCTATGACCAAGGTTAAAATTTTTCAAAAGTAGGTCAAACTCCAAGGTCAAGGTCACAAGGTAAATTTTTTTGGTATCCATGGAAAGGCCTTTTCGCAAGAAATACACAAGTGAGATATGAAAGCCCTATCACTTACCATTCAAAAGCTATGGCCAAGATTAAAGTTTTTCAAAAGTTGGTCAAACTCCAAGGTCAAGGTCACTAGGTCAAATTGTGTTTGATTCGTCTCATCATGGTCTATCAGTATGTCAAGTTTCAAGTTGCTCCTCCTAACAGTTTTCTCTCAACGGACTTAAATGCAACACTTTAACCAAAATGTTCACGCACTGACGGACGGACAGACAGACAGACGTCACCATTTCATAGACTGGATTTGCTTTGCAATCCGGCCAATAAAATATGAAAGTGATTCGGCAAACGGTTCAAGAGAGCCCAGACAGGAATGAATTCATAATTTCATTAACAAAAGGCCCAGGGGCCACAACGCTCACCTGAAAACTACGTAAACTAAGCATATCAAACAAAAAGAAGTTTGTAAGAGGAAAATAACCAGACTTCAGAGTGGAACAAAAATTAACAACACTTCTTAAGACATCTCTCTAGATAATCCTGATGCTTACGGTATGTCGATACGTGCTTCAGTTCTGAAGAAGTTTGTCAAATGAGGGTACTTCCCATGACCTATTTTTGCCTGTGGTGGTGCCACCTATTGACAGATCCGGACAAAAAACAACAATACTTGTAGGGGACCATGATTACTTCATTCCTACCAAGTTTCATGAAAATCTGTTAAGCGGTTCTGGAGAAGAAGTTGAATATGTATGAAAATCATCTCCCCCCTTCTTCTTGAGTAATCTAAGTAACCCGAGAGAGACAGTTATACAGAAGCTAAAGCAAAATCCTGCTAACAAATTACAGCCTTCTCCCCCTCCATTCACTACGTTATGTAAATGTAGAGTTCTGTTTTTACATTAATATTTTGAGCTGCTCGCAATATTTTAATTTCAAAGTTATATATCTAAGTCTTCACAAGATGAATTTGAAAATACTTATTCATCTTTTTTTAATTATTTAGTTTCCTTTTGCATACTTATTTAATTATTTAAAATATATAACATTCAAACGAATCAATAATCCAAGAATTTAAACCTCAAAAACATATATCAATATTAAAGAAAGACAACTCTTGCATACATGAGTTCTGCTGTTATACGAAACTAAAGTTACCAGGGTTAAAATTCCTGATATAGATAAAAGAAGTACCAGAACTTGACTCCACAAGCTTTGGGTCCATGTGCACAGTAAACATATCTATTCATGATTGAAAAATTACTCATAAAAATCTGTTCAGCAGTTCTGGAGAAGAAGTTGAATATGTATGAAAAAAATAAAACACCGCTAAAGACGGTATGGCCGGATTGCAAAGTAAGTATTTGGTCACCGACTGGGTCAAGGTCACTAAGTCAAATATTACAGCATACATTGAGAGGTCTTGTCAGAGGCAACCTACATGTATAATATAAAGTTTCTACTGTATACAGTTCCTTAGATTTTGCTTAAATCAGGAACTTTAACCAAAATCTTTAACTAGGTCAAAGTTCAAGGTCAAGGTCACTAGGTCCAATGTTACGGCATAAATTGAAAGGTCTTATCATGGGCAACCTAAATGTATAATATAATGTTTCTACTGCATGCAGCTCCTTAGATTTTGCTTAAACCAGAAACTTTAACCAAAACCTTTAACTAGGTCAAAGTCCAAGGTCAAGGTCACTAGGTCCAATGTTATGGCATAAATTGAAAGGTCTCATCATGGGCAACCTAAATGTATAATATAAGGTTTCTACTGCATATAGTTCCTTAGATTTTGCTTAAACCAGAAACTTTAACCAAAATCTTTAACTAGGTCAAAGTCCAAGGTCAAGGTCACTAGGTCCAATGTTACGGCATAAATTGAAAGATCTCGTCATGGGCAACATACATGTATAATATAAAGTTTCTACTGCATACAGTTCCATAGATTTTGCTTGAACCAGGAACTTAAACCAAAATCTTTAACTAGGTCAAAGTCCAAGGTCAAGGTCACTAGGTCAAATATTACGGCATAAATTGAAAGGTCTTGTCATGGGCAACCTTCATGTATAATATAAAGTTTCTACTGCATATAGTTCCTTAGATTTTGCCTCAACCAGAAACTTTAACCAAAATGTTGACGGCAGACGGACAGATGGACATTGCAATCCGGCCAAAAATTAAAATTTTAATATAAAATACATATCAAAGCATTTAGTAACTTAAATGTGATAAATGTGCAGTAAATGAATGTGTAAAATCATACACATATTGAGTTATTTAAAGAAATAGTGCAAAAATGTGCATTTCTGAAAAGTCTGAAAAGACGTCAAAAAAACGTCGAAAATTTGACTTCCGAGTGGAACCAAAAATAACAACACTTCTTAAGACATCTCTTTAGATCATCCTGATGCTTTCAGTTTGTCGATACGTGCTTCCATTCTGAAGAAGAAGTTTGTCAAAGGAGGGTACCCCCCATAACCTACTTTTGCCTCTGGTAGTGCCACCTGTTAGTGGATCCGGACGAAAAACAACAACACTTGTAGGGGACCATGAGTACTTCATTCCTACCAAGTTTCATGAAAATCTGTTCAGTGGTTCTGGAAAAGAAGTCGAAAATGTTGAAAAGTTTACGACGGACGACAGACGACGTACGCCAGACGGTGTGCTATGACAATAGCTCACTTGAGCTTTGCTCAGGTGAGCTAAAAATGCATTAAGTGACCTTGATCTTGGTCATATGACCTTGGGTCAAGGTGATGAGAAACCTTCGGGTCATAAGCAACAACATACTAAAATAAGAAAATTATCCAGCATATTGTTCAAGAGATCTAGCCCAGACAGGAATGTATGCACAATTTCATTAAAAATGCACTAAGTGATCTTGACCTTGGTCACATGACCTTGAGTCAAGGTGATGTGAAACCTTTGGGTCATAAGCAACAACATACTAAAATATGAATGTGATCAGGCAAACGGTTCAGTAGGTACAGCCCGGACACGATGTGTGACAGACGGATGGACGGACAGACAGACGATGAAGGCAAAACCAATGTCTCCTCCCGGTTTTTTTTTTTTTGGGGGGGGGGGGAGACATAAATAGAAGAGAATTTAATGATTTATTGTGAAATATGAACAATTTACACATGTTACAATACATTAATATTTATATTAAGAAAGGCAGAAATCTACAGATCTGCAAAAGATTTTCATCTCTATGCATTATACTTACCGATAGTAAAACCTTCAGGAAACCTCTTGCCAATCTCAACATAGCTCTCATCTGGAGCCATTCTCTGTATCACACTCCTGAATTCTCTCAATTGAACACCTGATGATTCTTCAAAAGTCTCCTTTAATGTATGTTAATTCATTTTAAATTTCTCCCTACCCTTAGTTTTTGTATCAGAAAAAATATTAAAATCCAAGATGTTGTCACTTGAATGGCACTTGAAGTTTAAAAGAACAAAATCATTTATTCAAACATATCAAAAACCACATGCATTAGATCAATCATGATCCAAGACTTGAAATTTTGCAAAAATGTTTGATAAATTAAACATTGAATACTTATACAACTATGCCCAGTCATAGTTTCGTCCAATTCAAACAAGATACTGGTTTACCAAGCCTTACACACATTTTTTCAAAGGAAATCCTTTATGCTAAATTCTACTCGCCCTGTCTTAAATTGCTGATTTTCCTGTATATTCATAAGGCAGACAGACACAAGACAGAACAAAATTTGGCGATATTTTCATGGTGACTTTAAAATACAAACAATGACAACGCATGGAGTCAGCGCGATCGCACATAATGTCACAATTCAAAATGTTGCCAAATGATGTGATGTCTGCGCATATAATATCAATGTATAAAACAGTCATATTAATATTAAATATTTTCTGGAAAATGGAATATTCATCCTGAGGCTCATAACATCAAGTGAAAAGGGTGAAAATAAACAGGGCTGAAAATTTCTGTCTTCAGTAAATAAGAATAACTTTGATTTCCCTACAAACCTGTACCCAACCTCACTTTTATTCGTCTTTTACACTTACGACACATTTTTCCCCTACCTGATGTTGCTGATCTAGTGGTTCCACTTGGTCAGTAAGTCTATTTCCACGGTAGTTTTCTATGCAGTGTTTAGCATAGCTATCTATATTCCGCAGCATTAGATGATTGGTCTTGTTCTTCCCTTCATAAATAAAACAATGTCAGATAATAGATTTATAATATGCACAATCATGTACATGGTTCAAACTGAAATTATAAAATTTTATGCATGTATCAAACTTCTATGACTTCCCATGACTTCATAGACAGGCAATCTGTTGGTTGTAGGCTGTAAGGATTCACCACTGTGCATCGAAAATCATGATTCTTAGCTCTGACTCAAGTCGCTAGTTGCAGCAGTCAGAAATGATTTGGGTCGAATAGTTTAATAATGCATGAAAAAATTGCAAATTTTATTTAAAACATTAAATATTCACTCAATGTAGGATTTCCAACAAAAACAAGAACTGCCCTAAAGTGGACAAACTATACCCCCCAAGGGACGTTTTTTTTAATAAATGGGACAATTTATGATGCAACATGAAATGCCTACCATTTATAGTATGCAACAAATCCGCTTTCAAATCTTCTTAATTTTAACTGCAATATAAGTCCAAAGTCAAGGTCAAGGTCATAAGGTCAAAAGTCATGATACCAAACTGTAGTACTCTTTTTGGTGACCTACCATTTATAGTATGAAAGAAATATGCTTTCAAAATTTCTATACATGTCCTAATTTTAACATAAGCCAAAAGTCAAGGTCAAGGTCACAAGGTTAAAAGTCATGATACCAAACTGTAGTACTCTTTGTGGTGAATGTGTGTATGACATATGAAAGGCCTACCATTTATAGTATAGAAGAAATCTGCTTTCACAACATCTTAACATAAAATATTGTAAAGGGTGAAGGTCAAGGTCACAGGGTAAAAAGTCATGCTACCATAATGTAGTAATCTTTATGGCGAATGTGTGAATGAAATATGAAAGGCCCACCATTAATCAATGTTAATATTATAAAAGAAATCTGCTTTCAAAACATCTTAACATATTAAAATGTTGTATAAGGTGAAGGTCAAGGTCACAATTAAAGTTAAACAGGGTCAAAAGTCATAGTATCAAAATGTAGTACTCTTTATGGTGAATGCTTGTATGAAATATGAAAGGCTTACCATTAACAGTATAAAAGAAATCTGCTTTCAAAACATCTTATTATAACATAAAATGTTGCATAGGGTTAAGGTCAAGGTAACAAACTCTCACGGTCAAAAGTCATGAAACCAAAATGTAGTACTCTTAATGGTGAATATGTGTATGAAATATGAAAGGCTTACCATTAACAGTATAAAAGAAAATCTGCTTCAAAACATCTTAACATAAAATGTTGTATTGGGTAAAGGTCAAGGTCACAGGGTCAAAAGTCAAGGCACCAAAATGTAGTACTCTTTATGGTAAATAAGTGTATGAAATAAGAAAAGGCTTACCATTAATAGTATAAAAGAAATCTGCCTTCAAACATCTTAACCAAACGGATGGATGGACGGACACACAAGACAGACGGATGGACAGGGTGATCCTTATATACCCCCCTAAACTTTGTTTGCAGGGGGTATAATTATTTGAGGTGGTGATTTAGGTGAATCTTTCCAGTGTTTATTTAAACTTAAACCTAAACGTTTGCAGGGGATATAATTATTTGAGGTTTTGATTTAGGTGAATCTTTCCAGTGTTTTTTTTAACTTTAACCTAAATGTTTGCAGGGGGTATAATTATTTGAGGTGGTGATTTAGGTGAATCTTTCCGGTGTTTTTTTTTATCTTAAACCTAAACATTTGCAGGGGTATAATTATTTGAGGTGGTGATTTAGGTGAATCTTTCCAGTGTTTTTTTTTACCTTAATATTTGGCCCTATTTAATATTAATACTAAGAATTTTTTAAAATCAAGAACATGAAATAAATAAATTCTGAAAATGATTTATAGTACTAGTAAATACAAATGATAATGTAACCATGGTAACCATACCTCCTACTACTTGATTTACAAAGTACTTATCAAGCACACCCGATACAAGTTCCTCCGATCCTATTGCAAGTACACATGTACTCCAGACCAACCTCAACCAGGCTACAGGTGAATGATCTCTCATTTGGCTATTTTTGGTAGCAACGTCGACCAGTTTCTGCATTGTGGATTTATGGCTCAGAGAAATTCCACTCTTTGCAAACGCAAACAGGAAGCTAGCAGCCTGCTTCTGACTTATCTGAGAATTTGTACTATTCAAGTGGTTCAATACTATAGATATAAAACGCTTGTCATAGTAACGTAAGCTGGCAAAAGAATGATTTATGGAATCAAGAGTCTTCAGCACATTTGTTGTATGGTAGGAAAAACTGTCTGTTTTCAAACCACTCACAAGTTTCTCAGCGAGAGTTTTCAAAATGTTTTCTTGCATGAAGTTCAATCGACTAAAACAATATAGGATGTCTCTTATCTCACTTATTCTTGCTACATGTATGTCAGGTTTCTGCAGATTGTGGGCGCAGTATCTTAGTATCTTCATATCTCGATTACCGCTTCTTTCCAAGAATTTTAAAACTTCAATTATCTCCCTTAGGGACATGTCATCAATGAAATCCAAGATTTTCGATTCCAGTTTAGGAATGAATTTAGGGTCTGGGCGTGTAAAAATCTTAAGAAATTTTGCCAACTGCTCTGCATTGGAGATATCCAACCAAGCAAACTGTAAAGCTTTTTTCATATCTTCTACGAACTTTACTGGCAACCATGACAAATCAGACTGTGACTCGATGGTAGCATAGAAGTTGAGCAATTTTGAGAGATGGAAATGTGACATTTTCTCTTTCACTTCATTGGCTACCAGAGTTTTACTGTCGGTATCCACAAATGGCAGCACTGAGATGGCTATGAACACTTTTGCCAGTCCATATGTTTCCATGGTATTTGACTTCAGCGACTGTATCGATTTATTCAAAATGTATGCTAACTTTGGTGATTGTTCTATAGCTTTTAACATCTCCGGATCTACAGAAGTTGTGTTTTTGTACGACCATGAAATGTTATTAAGTGCCTGTACACATTCCTCCATGTTTTCAGAACATTTTATAGAATCCAAAATTTCTGGAATAGGACGAACCAATGGTGGCCTAGCAACCTAAAATAAAAGAAAACATGTGTCCATAAACCATTTTCACATGCACATAGTAAAAGTTGGTTAGAACAGACCTCAAAGAATCAAACGCAGTGTGCGAAATTAATGGTGGCTCGATGGCCAATTTCTACAGTAAATTTAATCGGTCTATAGCAATTGAAAAAGTCATGGACAAACTTGTCAATAGCAATTTTCAGCATCAAAGTCAAATGGTTTATAAGATCAATATAAGAATTTCTATGGATTTTGAATCATGGTCTATGATTCTATTTATTTTTTTTTTAAAGTAAATTTTTTTACCCAATAAAATGCATAAACATGATAAACGATGAGATTTTCATTGTTATTTTTATTTTGGTATACAGTAAATTGCTACGGTCTATAGGGTCTAAAATCAATGTAGACAGAATGTCTATAAGACTTCAATTGTCAATTTCACGCACTGCAAGCGAATGATTTCACATAAACAACATAATATATTTGCACAATAAAAACCTCCATTAAACCAAAATGATTTTGTTTAGTTGGATCGAAATTTTTAAATCAATTCCCTAGTGAAAAAAATAAACGTACTACATAAAATGAATTGTTATGACATAATAAATACCCTAGTCCAACTGAGATTACGCCGTCCAAGGAAAAATGTTTTTTGCGTTCTACTGTATATTCAAGGTCAAGGTCAAATAAAGGCAACGCAAGTGTAACATCCCCTCACAATTACATCTTCTATTCAATCAGCAAAAGGATTTTAAAATAAAGGTTACTGTCACCTTGACCTTTGACGCCGACCTAAACATAGTGTTATCAAAGATTGCAGTCAAAATCGAGTAAATCCAATATAATTTCAAGTGAGTCGTGCAGATCTTGGGCCAATTTGTTTCCCAAAAGCAGTGTACGGTGTATCACCTAATGACCCGGTGAAGCCACTTGATCAATTTTTTTTTTGGCAAATGCTGAAATGCGGCGCTTCTCGCCTTTGCATTTCATAAACTCATACCAAGTGGTTTTGCCGGGTCTCGCAGTTTCATGTAGCATACTCTGGTGTATGTTGCTTTTAAGAAAACTTAATAGGCCATGTTGTTAGCTTGTCCAACTAGCAGACCTATTACGATGTTATTTACTGTTGTTTCACCTTATCGTAAGTCGGCTACTTGGACAAGTTGTTAGCTGACAGATTTCATGAATTTGCCGATAAATTTTTTTTGGCCTGATTAAAACTCATGTTGTATCTAATATTTGGACAGATAAAAATTCCCAAATTCTCACATTTCATTGGAAGATTTCAAGGACTCTAAGCTGAATAAAATTTTTAATAGATTTCAGATATATCAAATGTCCTATGCATTCTTCCAAACAATAGGAAGAGATTACTCATTAGACGTTTCTTAAAGAACTCTGATCAATCACGAGGAGTCCGTCTACTTCATCTAAGACAGAGGAAATTTGAGCTAAGTATATGAATGATAACAAGTATGCAAGTTTTCCAAGTACATGTACATTAAATACAAATCTTTTCAAATATACTGTTTTATTTAGGGCTGAAACGAATACCTGAAAATGCTATTGGAATATTTGTTACATGTATTCGATTCGTATTCGAATATTTGTTATTACTTGTAAGGGCTTTTAGACGCTCAAAATTATGTTTCTAACCCAGTGTTCTCCCCAGGCCGTTTTAGCGTGGCGGCCCCGCCACGCTATCGAGATTTACCGCCGCGCTATCTGGATTAGCACCACGCTATATTTTACAGCCGCCATGCTATATTTCCCCCCCCCCTAAAAATTCGTGTATTAACTATTTTGTGTATACCTTTGCGTTAATTGATTGATTTAACCGCCGCATTCCCAACCCGAGGTGTTAAACGTCTTGTAGCCCCCCGCAAGCTTTATTTACCTGAGCTGAGAACGTGTCTGGCTTCTAAGGCGCGGCGCACGTCAATCTATCGGACATTTAAAATAACTGCGTTGTCAATGTCTATCGAGTGACCAACAAAAGACGACCATTCTATAACGTAGTTCATGAAAGCGTTTTCATTTACATGTATAATCGCTAGATCGTGTTGACCAGCAAGTGTCATATAGTTACAGAGTTACGGTAAATTGGAAATAGAAATACGCTATATGAGATGTCATTAAAATACGTTTTAATCCGTCTTAAAGTTCGACATATTACCATGATTACCCGACCTCGCCGTTTTGTCATACAAAAAAATTGCCGCTTTTACAAGATAAGAAAGAGGTTATCTCACTCTCGCAAAATCATTTTACTTTGAATAAATAACGAGTCGGTACGTCCGTATTTTTATTTATTTATTTATTTATTTTTTTTGAAATACGCTTGAATCTAGTTAATAAGAAGTTTATACGGATTGATGAAATTAATCATCAGAACATAACATGGTGCACGGACCACCGTTTTATTGATGAGTCTGAGCGCGATATAGAAGGCTTTGTATACAATTGAAAATTATAAAATAGATCTTGATTTCGTTGGGGAGGGGGGTGGTGGTGGCTTGTTTGCTCCATACTGTGGGCAAAGTAGAACAACTGCAAGCTTTCTTTGCCAGAGATTACCACAAACAATATTGCAGTGGCTAATAAGGAGGGGGGAGTAAATGTTTCCATATTTGGACCCAATTTTTCAAGTAGGAATCTGTATAAAGATAATTTTCAACTTTTTTTAAAAGGTGAAACCTGCCCTTTCCCTGAACCAAAAATTCAGAACTCAAGGTTAGACACCCTTTACATAACACATTCACTGATATCAGTCATTAGGAAGGGCAGAGGACATGCACCATAGTCCCATTTTGCAAAATGGCCCATTGACAAACAGTACTTTTTAGAAGAAATGGCCCATTGATATTTTAGAAGATCATGGAAAATGACCCATTCACAGAATTTCCTTCCAAATCAGTGTAATATGCCAAATTCTTACTCTAAGCTACCTGGAGTTATGGTCATGAGACAGATAATTTTCTCAAAAGGCCCAAAACTAATTGAGTCTTACAACTGTCATGAATCTCTCTTTACAAATAGAACACCAATGATCTCACTGTCTAAAATTTAATGACAATTGGCATGTAGATAAGAATGAAGTATTATTAACACATTTATTTCCTTAATAAAATTATTTTGAACAATTTAATAATAAAGCAACAACACATGAAACAGTATGCAATGATGCAACGCGCAATGACGCATCCCAACACAAGGTGCACCGCGAAGACTTGGCACCATGCTATCTGAAATTTCTGGGGAGAACACTGTAACCAATGGATTTACTTGAAAAAAAACCTGCTATAATAAAGATTCCAGATAAGAGTTTGGTTTAGAGTAAACCATTGCTACTCTGAAACACTAATGCATCTCTACATGAAGGTAATCCTGTAATCCTCATCAAGTCGTGGTACCAAATTGCAATTCACCAGACTTGATAGTATTGCATGTGGTATCAACGTTGAAATCATATGGAGACAATACGTTGTACGCATTTTAGGTTCCCCCCTCCCCCCATCCTGGTCAAAACGGTCCTTCTTATACTTTGCAGGTGACAAAAACAAATGTCGGAAAATAAATATCAAATTTCCTTTTCTTATAATACGATAGCAGGAAATGGGGGGGGGGGGGGGCCTTAAAATATTATCAGATGACATCAATGTTATAAAAAGACATTGAAGCGTCTTTATCATTTATTAAATACACGACAGTCCCATTCATGTAGCATTGTAACGTACCGACCAGTTGAGCAAACATTACTGGGACATCATGCTCAAGATTGATATGGGTTTCCGTTTCTGTAGGAATAACACCGTTTGTAAACTTAAGTTATACAATGCAGTTATGCTTTGTATTTCCTTCTTTGCTGTATAATTACTGGACTATATACAGCTGACACTCGTTATCTCAAACTCGGTTATCTCGAAATTCCGTTTATCTCGAAGTCGAGCGGCGGTCCCATTTTTTCCCTTCATATTCTAACCAATTCGACTTCGGATAACTCGAAATCGGTTATCTCGAAATTTCGCTTATCTCGAAGTAATTTCGAAGTCCAAAGTCATTTTCTTCGTGTATTTTATACTCGTTAAGTCGAAGTCCTAGTGTTTGTATAAACAAACCAATTAACGTACCAAATAATAGTGAAATCGCATGGTAAACAAACAATTATAGGTACCGGTAACGCAGATTGACTGATTCGCCGTTGTTTGATCGACCGTGACATCAAAATTAATTAAGGGGAATAACAGTTAATTAGATAATATCATTGCGGAAACAATGATATGTGTATGACCCATTCATTAAAATTACATTGTTTCTTAACATTCCAAAATATACCGTAAATTCGACTGACGTTTATCTCGAACTCCACTTATGTCGAAGTATTTTCAGTGGGCCCATCGACTTCGAGATAACGAGTGTCAGCTGTATATATAATAATGAATATTCGAATACTGTAAATTGCTTTATTTTCGTCGGTACCAATTTTCGTCAATTTGTTCAAAATGACCATTTCGTCAGTACGTAAATTCGTCATCCAAGGGTCTCTAAAATATAAATTCGTCTGTTCAAATGCCAACTTAACATTCAGTTATAGGCTGTATACGTTTGTTTTCATTGTTTGTTTAACAATTATTGGTAAACAAACAATTAGAGACATGTATACCACCTAGCTTGTTGTAAAAACATATCATTTGGTAATTAGAAGTACATTATATGTGACTTAGTGTGCGTATTCAGTTTTCATTGATTTATCATTTGCCTGTCGTATTAACTCTTAAAGGCCAACGGGGGACTATATAAGGGGACAGGTAAATTTTCTGTCATTTCCTCACTGTCCACTATAGGGTTAACATCTCTTGTTGGTATCTGATTGGTTCCTTTTAATCCTTTTATCCCTATCAATTTTTGATTGACATCTTAAGACAGATGAGACTCGGGTATCTCATTAGCATAATAAAGGATTACCTGTCGGTTTGTCTTTAATGTAACACGCCGCTCGCTGACGGCGTTGTCTTCAAAGACGGTATACCACGCCTATCACTTTTTCCTTTCTACACTATATTTTGTCATGAGTATTTATATTCGTCGATACGTAATTTCGTCAAGAGAGGCACTGACGAAAATGACGAAAATTGGTACCTGACGAATAAAAACCAATTTACAGTATTCGTTTCAGCTCTAGTTTTATTTCCATGATAGATTCTATTAATCTTCTGAAAGGTATCACAGTACTAATGGGAAATCCCCTTCGGGTGTAATCCCAGGAAATCGCTTCAGCGGGGAATCCCCTCCATTTTATCTAGTGAATAGGGCTGAATAGAAATAAAATAGTTGCCAGAGTCACCTAATGCTCAACTGCATACCATAATGTCTTTAATGACAGCCAAGTTTCATGAAAATTAGAAAAGTTGTAATGGAAAAGAAGCTGAAAGTGTATGAAAATCACCCCCCCCCCCTTCTTCCTTTTTAACATAAGGAAAAAAACATGATAAAACATGATAAAAAATCAAATAATTAAAAGTTTAGCATAAAATACATAGCAAAGCATTTACTAACTTAAATATGCAGTAAATGAATGTGTCAAATCATACACTTATTGGGTTATTCAAAGAAACTACTAACTAACTAAGTCCGAAAAGACATCAAATTAACATGCATCAGAAATTTGACTCCAGAGTGGAATAAAAACGACAACACTTCTTTAAAAGACGTCTCTGTAGATCATCCTAATGCTTTTGGTTTGTCAATACAAGCTACAGTTCTGAAGAAGAAGTTTGTCAAAGGAGGGTACCTTCTGTGACCTATGTTTGCCTGTGGTGGTGCCACCTGTTGATTGATCCGGACGAAAAACAACAACTCTTGTAGGGGACCATTAGTATTTAATACCTACCAGGTTTCATCAAAATCCCTTTAGCCATTCTGGAGAAGAAGTCGAAAATGTTGAAAAGTTTACAGCAGACTGACGGACGGCACACTATGACAATAGCTAACTTGAGCTCCCCCTCTACCTCCGGCAAATAAATCAACCAATGCAAAGATAATGGTGAGCAGTGATCTCCCCAGAAATTTCAGATAGCATGGTGCTAAGTCTTTGCAGTGCACCTAACGTTGCAATGTGTCATTCAATGTTGCTTCATTATACATTGTGTCATGTGTTGTTGCTTTATTACTAACCCACCCCCCTCCTAATCTGCCATTGGAATATTGTTCCTGGTAATCTCTGGCAAAGGAAGCTGTCAATTGTTCTACTTAGCCTACATTATGAAGCAACCTCCCCTAAAGAAATCAAGATCTTTTTCAAATGTCAAGTGTATACAAATCCATCTATATTGCGCTCAGACTGGTCAATAAAATGATGGTCCGTGTACCATCGCGTGGGATCGAAACGTATGATGTTGTGATTCTTTACGGAGAATTTTGATGTTTTCTCATCATTTAAGTGATACTGCACAAAACTAATGAGACGTTGCAGTAGAGCAATGTCTACTAAGTAAGTCCATATCGTTTATATATCTGAAAAGTCTGTAGTTTTTGCGAACACTTCAAGAGATCGTCAGAAGAAATTATTTTCTGTCGTCGACAAACTATTGAAGTGTTTGCGAAAACTATGCACTTTCCATATACCTGGACGATATGGATTGATTTATTAGGTGTTGCTCTACTGCAATCGCTGGTGAGTTTTGTAAAGTTTGAATTAGAAAATGAGAAAATACCAAAAAACTATGTAAGGAAGCACAACACCATACGTTTCGATCCCAGGCGGTGTGTACTATGTTGTGTGTTTGATGACTAATTTGATCAATCTGTCTAAACTTCTTATCAACTATATTCACGTGTATCAAAAATACGAACATACCGACCGAATTATTCCAAGTAAAATACTTTTGTGCGCGCAAGATAACCTATTTCTTATCATGTAAAAGTGGCAATTATTTTGTCTGACAAAGGCAGCGAGGTCGGGTAATATGTTGAATAATAAGACAGATTAAAAACAAAATTTAATGAAATGTGATACAGCGTAGTTCAATTTCGGATTTATCGGCATGCCATACCTACATTACACATGCCGATCAACGTGTTCTAGCAATTATGAATGGAAACGTTTTAATGTTACGTTATGGAATGGCTGTCTTTTGATTGGTCACTCGATAGATACAGACAAAACAATGCATGCCATAAATGTACGATAGATACAGACAAAACAATGCATGCCATAAATGTACAATAGATACAGACAAAACAATGCATGCCATAAATGTACAATAGATACAGACAAAACAATGCATGACATAAATGTACGATAGATACAGACAAAACAATGCATGACATAAATGTACGATAGATACAGACAAAACAATGCATGACATAAATGTACGATAGATACAGACAAAACAATGCATGACATAAATGTACGATAGATACAGACAAAACAATGCATGCCATAAATGTACGATAGATACAGACAAAACAATGCATGACATAAATGTACGATAGATACAGACAAAACAATGCATGCCATAAATGTACGATAGATACAGACAAAACAATGCATGCCATAAATGTACGATAGATACAGACAAAACAATGCATGCCATAAATGTACGATAGATACAGACAAAACAATGCATGCCATAAATGTACGATAGATACAGACAAAACAATGCATGACATAAATGTACGATAGATACAGACAAAACAATGCATGACATAAATGTACGATAGATACAGACAAAACAATGCATGACATAAATGTACGATAGATACAGACAAAACAATGCATGACATAAATGTACGATAGATACAGACAAAACAAAGCATGCCATAAATGTACGATAGATACAGACAAAACAATGCATGCCATAAATGTACACTAGATACTGACAAAACAATGCATGACATAAATGTACGATACAGACAAAACAATGCATGACATAAATGTACGATAGATACAGACAAAACAATGCATGACATAAATGTACGATAGATACAGACAAAACAATGCATGACATAAATGTACGATAGATACAGACAAAACAAAGCATGCCATAAATGTACGATAGATACAGACAAAACAATGCATGACATAAATGTACGATAGATACAGACAAAACAAAGCATGCCATAAATGTACGATAGATACAGACAAAACAACGAATGCCATAAATGTACGATAGATTGATGTACATTATGACATGCATTGTGTTGTCAGTATCTATTGAGTGACCAATCAAAAGACAGTAATGAGCACCATACAACAGGGTATGAACTTAACGCTCGCCCACGACGAGTACTTTTTCCTGTGGGCAATAAAAAATTACCACTTACTCGCCCACGTGGCGAATGAATTATACTTCTCCCCTTCAAGGTACGTTACTACTGTAAGTATCAATAAAGCCGTAAACATTCGTCCGTCGGTATTATAAATGAGATATATACATGTATACATGTGAATGGTTAAAATACACGAATGTGTTCATTGATCGCCTGTTTGATATCCATATCTAATGAACAAATAAATTCTCTTTATTTCATTGTCAATAAATCTTCAGATCCATTGCTCTTTGATAGCCGTTAACTTATTTGCCATCGTCTTTTTACGTAATGTACAGCGCAACATCGATGGCGGAAAATTCAATTGTCAAAAAAAATTGAATTGATCACTTCACAGGATGTTAATTGAATCGATCATGAAGAAAAGAAACAACGATTTGATTCTCTTGTATTCTCCCTCCCCCTACGTGTATCATCCCAAGGTGAAGGGCGTATATCTTAAGTGTAAATTTCGGCCGCACGGTCAAATATATACGTGACATCAAACTCTTTTGAATAATAATCTTACCCGGGACAGTGTTTATTTAAGAAAAATAAACAGATAATTTAATTGTATTTATAAGAGAACGCCTAATTACATGGATAATTACCTTGTTTGGTGGTATTATCAGATGAATGCTTCTTTGTACCTTGGCGGTATATGAGTTTGGCATTATACAGAGGATGTAATAGGGGGGGGGGTGTATTTTAAAGCTGATATAGCAAATTAATTCAAATTCATCTAGTTTATACTTGTATGACTTCTTCAAAAGTTTTGTTGATACGGCATTTTGATTACGTACAGATTTATAAAATACATTACATGTCTCGCAAGCAGGCACAGTTGGGTCAGTTTTAAGTGGGGGGGGGGGGGGGTCTTGAAAGGGTTGTTTCCCCAAAAAGCTTTGGTTTTCTGAGTGGGCTCGTAAAAAGTTGTGGGCCCCTAAAATTGAAATTTTACGAGCCCACATGGCTAGTAAAATTTTAAGTCGAGTTCATAGCTGGGGGCTATAAGATGTTTAACTCCCTGTGTTGTAATCAGCTGGGGCTAATTAATCAGGTATGTGGCAGTTAAATCAATCAACGTAAAGAGGTACACAAAATAGTTAATACACGGCGGCTGTAAAATTTAGCATGGTGCTAATCCCAATAGCATGTGGTAAATTTCAATTGCACGGCGGGGTCGTCACGCTAAAAGGGCCTGGGGAGAACACTGATGAGGGTACCTATTAGGATATGGCATAAGCTGAAACTTCATCATGATGAATCAAAATATATCTAAATAACAAATCAAAGGGGTAGGGCCATGAAGCCCCTAAAACGGCCCTGCAATTTTTCTTAAAATTAAACTTAATACTTGTTATACATGTATTACAAAAAAATATAATGAATGTTTCCCGCTTTTAATGAAAGGAATATATCACCAACCGAAGCGTCATAGGAAGTCTGACATCATCAAATGACGTCATTTTGGCGTTATTGACTAAACATGGTAAAAAATGCTCGAAAATGTATCTTTAGTCAAGAATTTGAATGTGGCCACATGCGTCAAGAAACATAAAACTTATATAACAAGAAGATTTGATGATTACCTTTCATTTGTAAATTTTTCATGTTTATCCATGCATGTGGCCAATGCTAATTTTAAAGAAACATGTAGGTTTTGCAGCAATTTCACGAATAACTGCCGATTTTGGGGTTTCAAAGGGCTTAAAGCTACTGATAAATGCATTATTTACAGAATCTCAACACATAATTTAGTAAAGAACTTTGTAAAGTATCAAATCACCAAAAATGGTCAATTTATTCAAATGTTAAGAAACAGGGCCGATTAAGGGGCTTTGTGGCCCTACCCCTTTAAGTCATACATATCAAGATCAACACCCCTGCATCATGTGGAAACATGACCGATTCCAGTTTTCTTGAAAACATTATTTCATACCTCTTTCTTCTGTTTTGATTTCTTTGGAACAGTCGTATGTTCAGCAACACTTAATCTCTCTGACAGATCATCACTTGGTTTTGGACGATCAGTCACCATGGGAGGTCTCATTTTTGACTGTAAATCATATTTGATTTCATCCTGTGGCTTGGTCTCTGCTTGAAGACTGACGTCAGATATCTTTTCATTGTCGTCATCACTTATCTTATCCTCCTGTATCTGCAAGGATTCTTTCTCCTGTTTAATATTACCAAAATGAAATTCTAATGAAACATAAATCATTTGATTTCCATTTCTATTTCTGAAAAACGATAATTCTTATTGGGCCAGAAATTTTGTTGATACTTGCATCAGCAGAAACCTGCTTAGCAACATCGTAAGCAACCTTGTTAGCAACACAATTTCAAAGCAACAAATAAAAGTTGAAAAGCGAAGATATGAAATGCTAATTACAGTCAAACCTGTGATAGACGGTCAGCTTTGGATAAACCAAACATGGCTGCTTAAGACAGGTGGCCTTTCATTCCAGGTTGGTTTTATAGGTAACTATAACTGATCATACTGTCTAAGGTGCAAGTACGGTGTTTGTGGTCAATGTATTTTTGACCAAATATTTTGATCAATGTATTTTTGAACAAATAATTCGATAGTTTTATGATTATGCATATCCGTGTAATAAATGCATTGAAATTGATATTCTACTAGACTAAGTAAATATTCATTATTCCAAGACAAAAATTTACTTTTTCTGCTAAAAATGGTTGTTGAAAACAGTCAGGAAGCAATTTTGGTCAAAATTTTGTTGACCGCTGGCCACGTAACGAGAGTGGCCGTTGATTTAGGTACATTTATATAGCAAATCGTGTTGGGAGGAGTAAAAAGTGACCGTTTACGGGGAGTGACCGTTGAAAAAGAGTGACCGCAAGGACAGGTTTGACTGTAATCAGTAATTTTTTTTTTGTTGATCGAGGTATCAACACCAAAAATTGAGGGAAAATTTATGCATCTTACGCTTTAGGCACGATGCAGTTTTCCCTCAATATTTACCTCAATCAACCAAAAAAATATTACAATCATTTCTTAATGTCCAATTTTCATTCAGTTATGGTGATGTGCCCTTAAGTATACATTACAAAATTTTAATGAAATTTAACAATTTCAATACCATTATTTCAACAAAAATTTTTAAAAATTAGCGGATCATGTTTCTCCACACATCATAGATAGGATTTTCCTAAGAGAGAAAGCTATCAATGACAGAACTCCAAATTCTTGATACCTCTCTTTCATATCACAAAACGTAATTTTTCTAATAATTAATGTACAGCGTATTGTGATCTCATGATTTAAAACTAGCAGCAAAATTAAAACATTGAACTATTAATGATTTTAACACCTTTTTCATGTTTTGTTGCTTAATACATCAAAAAGCCTTATTTTCTTGGTTTACTCAAAAGTCGGGATTCCACTGTCGCAAATGCAGAGGCGATAGAGCTACGATTAGGTGATTTTGTTTAATCGTATCGCATTCTCCTCTCATTCTTGTCTCATCGTGTCACGATCGTGGCATGTTCTCCTACATTCTCCTATGTTCGCGGCACCGACGCGAATGCTTCAAACTGTTTATAACATTCGCGTCTGAATTCTTATTCGCCCCACACTCGCGGCACATGTGCAGCGCATTCTCCTTGCATTCTCCTCCATTCATAGCGCGTTCTCCTCACATTTGCGTTCATTTTTGTTCCCAAGGTTGAGGAGAATGAGCCACGATGGAGCCCCGATCGAGCCCCGACAAGAAAAAATCTGACACGATAGTGATGCGAATGCGCCGAGAATGTGATGCGAATGAAAAAAGTCAATGCGAATCAGCCATGATCTTGACACGATAGTGACACGATATTGCCACGACAGTACTACATACACACACGACAATGACAATAATAATTATCTCAGAGTTGATGTAAAAGTGTGCGGATCAATATTTTGAAAACTTTGACAATGTCTTTCAAGAGAAAATAACCTGGAAAGAGGTCAAAGTCAACAAAGGGTATTGATGCTCCTGGATATGTCAAATGATTTTGATTTTTCTCATGTCACATTCTTGTCATGATCGCAGCGCTATCGGATTAAAGTTGTGTCTAAATCTCCTGCATTTGCCTCTCATTCGCCTCAGTGTCTTTTTATCTATGCATATTCGTGTCGCATTCTTATCACTCTCGCCTCACTATCGTGGCGGACGCGTAGCATATTCTTGTTGAATTCGCGGTGCTATCGTGTGCCTATCGTGCCAAGAAATTCTTCATGAGAACAGACAAGATTGTGACACGATTGATCAATCACCTCTGATCGTAGCTCATTCTCCTCTACATTTGCGACAGCGGAAGCCCGGCTTTACAGAATGCCAAAAAAAAAAAAGAAAAAAAAAGAAAATTTGGTATCAATGGAAAGGTCTTGTCACAAGGAATACACATGTGAAATATGAAAGCCCTATCACTTACCATTCAAAAGTTATGCTCAATGTTAAAGTTTTTGAAAAGTAGGTCAAAGGTCAAGGTGGAGAGGTCAAAAATTTTGGTATCAATGGAAAGGTCTTGACACAAGATATACACATGTGAAATATGAAAGCCCTATCACTTCCCATTCAGAAGTTATGTCTTATGTTAAAGTTTTTTGAACAAACAGGCAGACAGACAAACAGACAGACAGGCCAAAAACTATATGCCCCCAAATCTTTAATTCCGGGGGCATAAAAATGATATTGGATCACTTTTGATATTTTTCTAATTTTGCCTCTTTTCTTTCAGTCTGCAACTTTGTTTGTTTCTAACAGTCCAAGAGAATACTGGAAACAGTAATATTACTTAAAGCACACTTAAAGTACACTGAAAAATTATTCAGAACATCAGGAAAGTTTTTTCCTTAACATATTTGAAGAAAATGTGATTTCAGAAAGAAGAAAAAATGAAAAATAGGTTCCAAATCTACATAATTTCACTTTTCAGCAGAATTTTTTTTTCATATTTAATTAATTTTTTGTTGAGTGAAATGACAAATATGGATAATAACCATATCCCTGTTTACAGCACAAAATCGATAACCCAGAAAATCAGAAACCGAAGGCATACAAAATCAGGATAAAACAGAAACCAAAGCAAACAAACAAAAACATCCACCATATGAAAAGAAGCGAACTCCCAATATGAGAGTAAGACCTGGTGCCCAGGAAGAGTAAGCATCTCCTGCTTGCATGCAACACCTGTCGCTTCAATTTGGTAGAACTGTCACATCCAGTTACTTCTATTGTATGATAGATACTGTGCTAGTGGCTTTAAGACTTTGCTTTGTCTATATTACAGAAATATGTAATATAGGGTGGCAACATTACTGTTTTCAATAATATCAGGGATTATTGTTCACAGTAATATTACAGTTTTAAGTAATATTACTATTTTTAGTATTCTCCTGGACTGTCTAAGGTATGAGAGAAAAATACTCTTCCATGGTCTGCTATGAAAGATCCGTTGGTTCAACTCTTATTGGCATGTTGGGTCTCAAAATCTTACAAAACCCTCAGAAAGCATTGGGTTTTCCAGGAATTTGAAAACCCTCACAGATGTACCTTTCATAGCAGATCATGAAAGAGTCCTATAGTACTGTCAATTTATTAATTATATATTAATATAGTATAGTTTTGGACATAAAATCATACATTTTTTCATACAAATGACAAAATGTTCTGAAGAAAAATCATTATTATGCAGTAAGGATTCATACATCACACAGGCCAGGCTCTCAAACCAATTTTTGGTACTAGGGCCAGGACCTTTCAAATTGGGAAAAATAGCGGTATTTTCTCAAAAATTGGGTAAAAATGTAATATCAAATGGAGTATAATGCTTTCATTTGGATAATTCAATTACAAACAAGCGCTTGCTTTCACAAATTTCATCTGAAATGAAATGTTTTCAACTCTTTTTCCCAAATTTTCTGTGAGGTGTCAAATTTGGAAAAAAATGGTCAATACCGGTAAATTGGGAAATAAAAAGATACTATTTTGCACTGGGACAGGGGCGATCGAGAGCCCTGTCAGTATACAAAAGACATAAAGAGAGAAAACTGAAGTTTTACAACTCCTGTGCAAGAAAGAACATCTATTGATAAAACTTACAAGAACAGTAAGAAATAGGGGAAGACGTTCTTCAAACGCAACACTTCTATATAGGACTTTCATTATACATGTACCATAATGCATTTACATAAGATACTATCCCAAAAGGGAAATAACTCTGTATACGAGAAATATGTTAAGATGTCCAGAGTAAAATTGATAGAAATCTATTCCCAGATGTGATCAGGGACCAGGAAATCCAACCTGAGTGTCCAGGATTTTCTTGTATGATGATGAAGCTTGCTGAGTCCTAAACAAAAGCAAATCCTAGACAGGAGAGCTGGATTTCCGTGTCCCTGATCACATCTTGTGAATCATTTTTCTCCCACTGTCTGAAAGCTCTCAAAAATGAGACTTTTTTGAGATTCTTTTTCATATTTTGATTGGCTATGAAACGCAGCAATCACGATAAACATCAAGATTGACGTTACGGTTAAGAGGCACATAAAAATGGATATCTTTTCCTACACTTCCATGGATATCCCAGTCCACAGTGGGAGACTAAAAATCTAGCAGTCACAGGTGCAGCTTAAATAGGTTATAACACACTTGATAGTGGGATCCAAGGGGATATCCAATTAATTATCTATAAAATTATAAATGCTGAGTTCACATGAACATTGCTCAGATGAGCTATTAAGGTTAAAAAGTTGCTGCTGTAATTTGTTCAAGTTATAAATGCTAAAAATCAGATACTTGTGCAAGTTATAACCTGTGCAAGTTGGAACCATCCCCCCCCCCCCCTGCCTGTCGAAAGAGAGAAAGGTGCATTTGTATTTATGTGCTTCCTCTTTTAAAATACAAGATGCATCCATGAAACTTTATGAACCTATCAGCAGCTATTTTTGTTTGTGTGGTCTAGACATTGTCAAGGTCAAAATGGTAAAAGCTTGTTGACCAATAGGAAGGTCTTGTTACAAGGAATGTACGTGATATATGACATTCCTCTCACATACTGTATGAATGTTGTACATACTTACTTAACCTCTGCTGAAACAATCATAATGATTGCAGTATATAGCTACCCTCAATTTGCTCAAGGAGAAATATTTGCCATCACCCTTTTGACATGGTGAGTATTGCTCCTTTTTGGATGCTTTACCGTCATATCTACTTTGACGAGGTAAATAACCTGCAGCCTATTTCACAAAAATTCAGGAATTTTTGTAACTTTTGATTATTTAGCTCTACTTTCTAACTATATTTAGCGAAATTTTGTTTCTGAATGTACATGTATATTTAGTATGTAAAAATGTTATAAGAAAACATAAAACAATCTAAATAGAAAAACTTTACAATATTCTATTCCGTCATGATCAAATTTTCGGAAATTCCTGAATTTTGTCGTAAGAACTATTGTGAAATATGGCACTGAAATATTCATCTTATTTGGAATGCTACATGATTTTCAATTTCATTAATGACTTCTGGGCCCGGCACCATAACCTAAGAATTGACTTAAGTCTATATTTCAATTTTCTTTTGTATCATTATAATATAAGTGATGACTTGAAATTATTCACAGAATTTGTCTATTTTCAGAGTAAAATAGCATGGATGAACTCAATATTTCAAATTTTAACTGATTTGCTATGTATATTGTATTTTGAGAATTTGACTTAAGGTTAGGGTTGCGACTACAGGGAGATAACTCTATTTTCATTTCACATAATATTTGAAACCGACATAAAAGATACATGGTATAAGCTCAGATTGTTACATTATTTTAGAAAAAAATAATACTCCTTGAAACTTTCATTGTTGAATGGATATTTTTGGTTAAAATGCATATTTTCAATGAAAAAATCGCCGAAAATAGAAAAAAAATTGTCATTTTCGCATGAGTTCTGCTACCAAAGATTCAAACATCAGAATATTTACTATACATTATACTCTTTAAAAGTGAAATAATTAGAAATTCGAACTTAAAGTTAAACTCTATGTTTTGGGGTCAAAATGTTGATTTTTTGCATAAATTATCGTGCTATTTATAGACAGTCATTTTGCTCAAAAACTAATTCGGGAACATATTGATTTGACCGCTTTAGGATAAAGCTATACCATAGATATAAATGTAGAAAAAAAATTGTGTGGCTGGCGACATTCTTTTTTTGAAATTTCATGCATTTCAGAGGTATGTAAAGCTATGATGTTGTATTCTCTAATATGACAAAAATGTTAAAACAGGTCAAAAATGGACGTTTATAGCCAAAAAACAAGACGGGCATATTTTGATGTTTTGGTCTGAATAGTTTGAGGAGATGTTCCTCTACATATGAACATATCCATCTTTCTTCTACCTCATTTCTATTAAAAGTCGCCACCCTGACCTTAAGTCGATTCTTAGTTTATGGTGCCAGGCCCAGAAGTATTGTTTATTTTTTATCTTTACAAGTTCTCACCTGTACAACATTAGGACCATTCTGTTTGTTGAGAATTGCCTCCAGCTTATCGAGTCCTTTGCTCTTAGGTTGATCTTTGGTGTGAAGGAGGACGTCAGATATATAATCACTGTACTTCATAGTTGACTTATTTATTTCCTCTTCGAACAATGTAGCAGTTTTTTTTACCTGCTTTTCAATAAAAAAATTAATTTAAACAATCATTATTTCTTCTGCAGAATTGGCTTTATTTGTTACCTTCTTACCATCTATCACCTTATTTTGAATCTGGGAAAATCATAAACTATGAAAAAGCTTTCATCACGTTACACATTTTCAGATTTGTTCACCAATGCTTACCGGAAATACATGTATTGGCACAGACTTGACTGAAAACATATTCTAAATATCAAAATATGACTTTGACTTTTCATGTATTGTAAACGTAGTTATTTTTTCGCTGGGGGGGGGGGGGGGGGGGGGGGGGAATTTGGCAATTTTAAAATCCAGACATTACACTTGAGGAAAGCATTTACAATATAAACATATCTGCCTCGATAAGAATGCTTTAAGGATATTTCTGCGTGGGGGAAATTTTCGTTAAGTCTATTGAATCGTGATATACGCGAAAATTTTCATATTTACAGTACTGTAATTGTGGTTATTTTCACTGGGGAAAAATTTTGTGATCATAACTATGAATGCAGCTATGAATGGGGGGTGGGTGGTATTTTCGCATGGAGTTATTTTTCAAAGTTTCTTGATTTGGCCATTTCTTGTTTTTATTCTGTTTTGCGTCCTTTTGAAATTGAGAAACCTACCAGCCAGCCAGGAAGAAAAACAAACAAGCATATAAAACAAATTGCAATTTCATATTATGTGACTGTGTGAAATCTGACAGAAACTTGTTTCATTTGATCATCTTAAAATGCAGGTATTTTAATCAACAAAAGAATGATAGACAGTGAGTCATTGCAGTTCTTTTTTCATTTTTACATGAATATATAATTTTTTCGTTAAATAAATGAAAAATATAAAATTTCGTTAAATAAATAAAAAATATAAAATTTTTTCGTTAATTTTGGCAGAAAACACATTGAATTTGCTAAAGATCTTTCTATTTTAATTTTGTTTTGTTTTATGACTTTTGGCTCAAAACCTACCAGCACGAGGACGCAAAACAGAAAATAACAAAGAAATGGCCTTTGTGAAATATGCAAAAATCACTCTCACACAAAACTTTCCCCTTTTACAGTAGTATTTTTTCCCTAATGGATTATAATTCAACTTACTGCTCCTATATTCCTTTTTAAGTCTAATCTTATCGATCCTAACTCTAAACCCATTTTTTCTTTTGACTTCTCCTCTTTCTCTGATGTCTTTTGTAGTTGATCTAATCCTACCAACTTCTCTTCCGACTCAGCACTATCCATCTCCTTTAGTTCTGATAGTTTTTCAACATGTTCAGGCTTTCTCAAGATTTTAAAGATGTTGCTCTTGATGTATTTCCGTTTATCCTCAGCTTGTACCTTCATTCTGACATTCTCCGTGGATTTGTCCGAGGCTGGCTTGCTTCCATCCTCATCAAGCAATGCTGCAGACTTTAAAGGAAGATTCAAAAACAAAATAAATTCTTAAACATAGGTAATCACAGATTACGAAGCTCACCTCGTGACAGCAAAATTCAATTCAAACATATTTCTTAGTACATGTATATTGGCTTTTAAAGGCAAAACCACTCAAGCAGAAAAAGTAGGTCAAGGTCATTTTATGAAAGTTTGATCAAAGATACATCCAATATGCAAGTTTGGAACATCTAGCACTTATACTTTGCTCAATATTGGCTTTATAGAGCAAAATCACTCAAGCGGAAAAAGTAGGTCAAGGTCATTTTATGAAAGATTGATCAAAGATATATCAAATATGCAAGTTTGGTACATGTATCACTTATACTTTGCTCAATATTGGCTTTTAAAGGCAAAATCACTCAAGCGGAAAAAGTAGGTCGAGGTCATTTTATGAAAGTTTGATCAAAGATACATCTAATATGCAAGTTTGGAACATCTAGCACTTATACTTTGCTCAATATTGGCTTTTAAAGGCAAAATCACTCAAGCGGAAAAAGTAGGTCAAGGTCATTTTATGAAAGTTTGATCAAAGATACATCCAATATGCAAGTTTGGTACATGTAGCACTTACACTTTGCTCAATATTGGCTTTTAAAAGCAAAATCACTCAAATGGAAAAAGTAGGTCAGATGCTGCATCCGATGCATGGGTCCATCTTGGCATCCAAAGATGAATCACTTGTGCAAGTTTGGTTACTGTAGCATCAGTACTTTGTCAGATACTGAGCTACCCCAAACTTCTTAACCAAGTCACTCAAGCGGAAAATGTAGGTCAGATGCTGCATACGATGCATGGGTTCACCTCAGCATCCAAAGATGAATCACTTGTGCCAGTTTGGTTACTGTAGCATTAGTACTTTGTCAGATACTGAGCTACCCCAAACTTCTTAACCAAGTCACTCAAGCGGAAAATGTAGGTCAGATGCTGCATCCAATGCATGTGTTCACCTCAGCATCCAAAGATGAATCACTTGTGCAAGTTTGGTTACTGTAGCATTAGTACTTTGTCAGATACTGAGCTACCCCAAACTTCTTAACCGGACGCGGACGCGTGGGGTTATAGCATAAGCTCACTCAACTTCGTCGAGGTGAGCTAAAAAGTCAACGATAAAAGTTCATTTATCATGTAACATGTAAGTATTTGATATTGTAAACAAAGGATTACGAACTAGATTTATTTTTACTCATGTCTAAGACACAGACAACAACTATAAAACGTCCTTTAGTACATTGCGCACAAAGTGAATACTTTTGAATTAACTGATAAAAGTTAATTCCAAACTAAATGTAAACTTATTTTCGGTTCATAATCAGATATCATCAGACAAAGTTGTGTGCTTGGTAACAGTCCTTTTATCATGTTTATCTACATGACTCTGTACCTCAATCAAACATGTACAGTAGAAGGTATGGTTATTACAAAGCATAAACGAAAACCTACCACAGAGTTCATGAAAAGTATCCGTTTTGTATCCGTTTTACAGAACATGTAGAATTTGCCAATAAAAAATAAAACTCACGTTATATCTATTATCTGGACTGATAGAATTCCAACAATGTCCAATATATCATTGGAAGATTTCAAGAGCTCTGCTTTCATAATTTATCATAATCATTATTGAGCAGAAGTCAATTATTTACTATTGTACCTTTCCTGTCTTTAACCATGTTAACAGAATTGTCAAAACAGGCAGTGGCAGATTCAGTTGAAAAAATCAGCAAAATTTGCTTCTTGACCCCCTGGCAAAGGGGCACTAGATCCGCCACTGATCGGCAAATATTGCACATACTGCATTTGCATGTAGATTACAGAATTTGACACTGACCAACAGATGGATGACTATTGCAGAATGATATAGGGTTATTGATTTAATTTAGTGTTTTCCATATTGGTCTAGTTATTGCGCTGAGGTCTGTCGTATTGGCCTGAGGTGAAGCCAAAATGATATCGAACTAAGCCAATACTACAGATAACTAAGATAATGCTTATCAATGAGTGTATTCCTTTATCAACAACACCACAATGCTATTCTCATCTATTTTCTTTTCCAGCAAAGGCACCATCTTGCTTTCATCGCTTGAACTTCGCATTAATCACGTGACTTCAATATTGGCCGAGTTTTTAATATTGGTGTGCTTTTGTCAATATTGGCTTAGTTGTGTCGATACTGGCTTAATTTACAACGAGCCATCTTGCTTTCGTCGCTTTAACTTCGCATCAATCACGTGACTTCAATATTGGCCGAGTTTTTCAATAATGGCGTACTTTTATCAATACTGGCCTAGTTGTGTCGATATTGGCTTAGTTTGCATTCTTGTATTGTTTGGGCAGAAAATCCCGTATAAACCAATATTACTATAGTTAATTAATAATGAAATATATAAAGGCTATTTATTTCATTGTTGATGGAGAGAGGGGGGTCTTAGAAATTAATACATTGTGTCAAACTGATCAAGCCTAAATTTTCTTTTTCATGAGGCAGCTATTTTTTTACTTTATTTTATTCAAGAAATCATTGTAAAATCTTTTTGGTTGATCGAAGTATCAACACCCAAAAATTGAGGAAAAACTGCATTGCGGCATAGTTCATGATGCATAAATTTTCCCTCATTTTTTGGTGTTGACACATGTACCTCGATCCACCAAAAAAATTCAAAATGACAATCCACCAAAAAATTTTTAAAATGATTACTTATAATTTCACTTCGTCACTTTTCAACATTTATTTGCAGCTTTAAAATTGTATTGCTAACAACGTTGCTTAAGACGTTGCCTAGCATGTACTTTCGGTTTAAGTTTATGCAGGTATCAACAAAATTTCTCGGCCAATCAGAATCTTTGTTTCTTGAAAATGATAATGAAAATTAAATTATTATAACTTTGACTGAGCATGCTCATACAGACTATATGTATGGTACATTTGAAGTTGCATAAATCTTACCTCCTCCACATTGTTTGTTTGAGCTTCAATTTTTTCCTTCTCAGAACCTGAGGTCACAGATCGTGACAAAGCATGATTTGTGGTCGATCTCTTCATGAAACATGTTTTGCGTTTCCATGGCAACGACCCATGGTGCCCTCTGGCAAATACTGTCAAGAGCTGGATTCTAGACATGATGAAGATTACTTGTCTACAACCATGTCATGTAGGTCTGAAACAATAAAACCGTAACATATGTATGTAAATAAACATGGTCAGGAAAAAACAAAATTCATGGCTAAAGTACATTTACCGCTGTTACATCATGTACATATAGAAAAATTACTTGGATAATTATGTTTTTTGGTATGTCAATGCTTGTTTTTACTTTTACATCATTGGCGGAAATTTGGCGATATATCGGGGGTTATACATGTATACTGAAAGAATTCTGTTCCTAAAATCGTGGCGGTATGCATGTTTGGCTATATAACAGGGAAATTCATCTAGATCTTTTGAAGCTTGTATTCATTAATTTGAATTTGAATGTCTCAATCAAATGCTTAACGATGAATGTTTTGCTGATACAGCATTTTGATTCTGTACAGATTTATAAAATACATGTTTCGTTAGTCCGACTTGCAAACCTACCAGTACGGCGGTGTTATCTGTTTTTTTTCAAACAAAAAACAGTTAACACCGTCGTAGGTCTGCAAGTCGGACTAGTGTTTCGTACATTTAAATGTCTCGCCAGGCCCAGTTGCCTGAGCTGGGTTTTTATTACGGGGTTTCCTTGAAAAGGAATGTTTCTCCTCAAATCTTTGGCTAAATTCTGTTTGAGTTCATAAAAAATTGTGTGGGCCCCTAAAATTGAAATTTTAAGAGCCCACATGGCCTGTAAAATTCTCAGTAGAGTTCTTACCCTGCTTTGCTCAATATAAGCTTCTAAAGGCAAAATCACTCAAGCAGAAAAAGTAGGTCAAGGTCATTTTATGAAAGTTTGATCAAAGATACATCTACCATGTAAGTTTGGAACATGTACTGGTAGCACTTATACTTTGCTCAATATTGGCTACTAAAGGCAAAATCACTCAAGCGGGAAAAGAAGGTCAAGGTCATTCTATGAAAGTTTGATCAAAGATATATCCACAACGTAAGTTTGGAACATGTAGCACTCATGCTTTGCTCAATATTGGCTTCTAAAGGCAAAATCACTCCAGCGGAAAAAGTAGGTCAAGGTCATTTTATGAAAGTTTGATCGAAGATACCAGTACATCCACCATGTAAGTTTGGAACATGTAGCACTTATAATTTGCTCAATATTGGCTTTAAAGGCAAAATCACTCAAGCGGAAAAAGTAGGTCAAGGTCATTTTATGAAAGTTTTATCAAAGATTTATCCACCATGTAAGTTTGGAACATGTAGCACTTAAACTTTGCTTAATATTGGCCATTAAAGGCATTATTGTTATCTTAACATTTACCTTATCATTTGAAATAATTAAAAAACTCCCCACCCCAGGGGCTACATCCCCATTTGGTAATATTAAACAAAGTATAATTAAAGATTTACAACAAAAAGAACCAACAAAACATGAATAATGGAGAGGAAATTAGCAATATTGCTATCTTAACATTTACCTTATCATCTGAACATTTGCCTTATCATTTGAAATAATTTAAATCCCCACCCTAGGGGCTACATCCCCATCTGGTAATATTAAACAAAGTATAATTAAACATTAACAACAAAAAGAACCAACAAAATATGAATATAGGAGAGAAAATTGTGTGATCTTAACATTTACCTTTAATATCATCTAGTTCGGACGACGCTGATGCCGACGCGGGGGTATTGCAATAGCTCTTTTGCACAAAAGTGCAGTTGAGCTAAATATTAGCCTGAGAACCATTTTTTTTTATTTTTGCTTGGCCTAATCTACTTGCCCACTGGCAAGTGAACACCTGCTTTGCACTTTCCCGACCAAATTTTTCACTTGCCCGGGCAACAGGAAATGGAAATTCTAGATCCCTGCCCTAGTTCAAGGGGGGGAACCAGTGACCGAGGCAACAACAGTCCCAATGCCTTTGGAGTCATCAGGTTGGGGAAAGGTATCGATCGAGCTAATTTACCTCGATTGAGGTAATATACCTCGATTGGGTTAATAATATAAATATTTTCTGTGGTAAAGGAAGTACATGTACAAATGTACTGTTTAAACAAGAGCCCCAGGGGGCACAACGCTCACCTGATACCCATGCACGCTCTAATTGACATACTGCTATTGAATACTGATAGTGCCAGTACCGGGATTTTAGCCCACAACCTTTCTAAAAAGATTTTTGCCGGATGCAGAGAAGTTTTTTTTTCAGACAACCTTTAAAAAAATAGTCACATTTCAAAACAATAACTTTTTTTAAGTCATATGCCCAACTAGTATAGTTCAATTATGCAACATCAAAAATAAAATCATATTGTAAAATCCCACTTTAATGCGCAGCAGAAAAAGAATAAAACAATGAAATGATTTCATAAATTAAGTTTATTTAAAACTGAACGACCATACCTTTCATTATTGATAGCTAGCATGCCAGAAATTATAAAGCCTGACAGGCTGTGTTTGTGAAACGAGAATGCCCCCGGCGGCATCTTTGTTAGTATAAACGCCATTTTCTGTTAAGTATGTGAGAGGTCAGGGTCAGCGTAATATTGGTATCTATGGAAATATCTTGTCACAAGGAATACACATGTAAAATATGAAAGCCCTATCACTAACCAATCAAAAGTTATGCGCAATGTTTAAGTTTTTGAAAAGTACGTCAAAGGTCAAGGTTATGGTCACGAGGTCAAAATTTTGGTATCAATGGAAAGGTATTGTCACAAGGAATACACATGTGAAATATGAAACCTCTAAGACTATCACCAGCTTCCATTCAAAGTTATGCCCAATGTTAAAGTTTTTCGGAAAACAGACAGACAAACAGACAGACGGACAGGCCAAAAACTATATGCTCCCGAATCTTTTATTCCAGGGGCATAAAAAACAAAGATTTTTCTGTTTTGCCTTTATTCATATTAAAGTATACTGAAATCTAAGAATGCTTTTGAATAGTATTGATTTCATCTCAAATACATGAAACGTACAGTTAAAATCGTTTTAATCCAATATTTATCAATTCAAGTGAATTGTGCAGAAATTGGGCCAATTTGTTTTCCAAAAAGCAGTGTACGGTGTATCAAACCTCATGATCCAGAGGAAGAGATTACTCATTCGACGTTTCTTCAAGAAATCAGTCCGTAAATTACTTCATCTAAGAGAGTCTAAGACAGAGGAAATTCGAGCAAACTTTATACATGATAACAAGTATATGCAAGTGTTCCAAGTACATGAATGATAACCATTATGAAAGTGTTCCAAGTATAATGCACATTAAATAAAAATCTATTCCGTTTGCACTGTATCTCCTGAAATGTATCGCAGTACGAGTAGAGGGTTGTGGAGGAATTAAACGGATCAAATCTAAAGTACAGCGACTTTGTTTACAGTTACAGTTATAGGTCAGAGACCACTAAAAGGCCGGCTCTGATTGGAGAAAAACCTGTAGGGTGAGGGGGCCTGTTATTTTAAATGTGACAGAAGATGTGATTGGCTATCAACTCTATTTTCTTTTGGTATATTGTTTGAATATGATATATATAGGTAAAAAATAAGTGCAATTAAAATGTCGATACCCGGATATTGCCCTAGCTCCCGATCTGCTAAAGGGGACGGGCGCGGGAAAATTTGAAAATTCTCTGCGGGGTACCTTGTGACGCAAATAGTGCGAAAAAAGAGCAGGTCATGCTATATTTTTTAATTTAGTTTCGTATAAAGCTTGAATCAATGAACAAATCGGTATATAACATGCATGGCCAGCAATGTTAGTATAGACGTTATAAGGCATTTTGTTAACATTACGGCCTATGGAAAATGATTTGGTTGTCTCTGACCTAGAAGGTGTAACTACAGTTAATCATTTTAGCAGGGAATCCCTTCCCTTTTGACTGGTGAACCGGGCTGAATAAAAGGTGTCACCTCATTGGTCATAACCATTGAAAATTTAAAAATAGCACATTAAATCAATGTATGATTCCCTGCTGTCTGTAGAAATTGAGTTTTGAACATGATTTTGCCTTTTATGTAATCAATAGATCGATTTGAAAATATATAAAAATTAGCAAATTTTCAATTCGGAAGGAGGGGTCATTAAACAAGTGAATTTTGCAGAAAAGGTATGCATGACCCCCTTTTTTCTTTCGTTTTTATGCGTGCCAAAGATGTCCTAGGCCAAAAATATTCCTTAAAAATCTAAAAGTGGATATCTTGACAAAATTCTTTCACTTGTAGGGTACCATGCATGAGTACCTCATATCTACAAAATGTCATGACAATCTGAAGAGTGGTTATAGAAAAGAAGCAGAAAATGTATGAAAATCACCCCCCCCCCCCCTTCCTTTTTACATAAGAAAAAAATTCAAAATTCATAAAAAATCAAAAAAATAAAATTTAAGCCTAAAATACATATCAAAGCATTAAGTAAGTTAAATATGATAAATATGCAGTAAAATGAGTGTGAAAAATCATACACTTATTGAGTTATTTAAAGAAATAGTGCAAAAATGTGCATTTCTGACTAAGTCCGAAAAGACGTCAAAAACGCGTCAAAAATTTGACTTCAAAGTGGAACCAAAAATAACAACACTTCTTAAGACATCTCTCTAGATCATCCTGATGCTTTCGGTTTGTCGATACATGCTTTGGTTCTGAAGAAGAAGTTTGTCATAGGAGGGTACCCCCCTGGACCTACTATTGGCTGTGGTGGCGCCACCTGTTGACGGATCCGGACGAAAAACAACAACACTTGTAGGGGACCATGAGTACTTCATACCTACCAAGTTTCATCAAAATCCCTTCAGCCATTCTGGAGAAGAAGTTTAAAATGTGAAAAGTTTACGACGACGACGGACGACGACGGACGACGGACGCAACACTATGACAATAGCTCACTTGAGCCGTTGGCTCAGGTGAGCTAAAAAGGGAAAAAAATTTTTGTCGGGATCCCGTCGGGGTTTGAAGCCAATCCCCATGGGTCCATTGGGCATGGGAAAACATACATTATACCTATGTACAATCTTAAAAAATATTCCTAAAAAATCTAAAAGTGGATATCTTGACAAAATTCTTTCACTTGTAGGGTACCATGCATGAGTACCTCATATCTACAAAATGTCATGACAATCTGAAGAGTGGTTATAGAAAAGAAGCAGAAAATGAATGAAAATTACCCCCCCCCCCCCTTCCTTTTTACATAAGAAAAAAATTCATAAAAAATCAAAAAAAATAAAATTTAAGCCTAAAATACATATCAAAGCATTAAGTGAGTTAAATATGATAAATATGCAGTAAATGAGTGTGTAAAATCATACACTTATTGAGTTATTTAAAGAAATAGTGCAAAAATGTGCATTTCTGACTAAGTCCGAAAAGACGTCAAAAACGCGTCAAAAATTTGACTTCGAAGTGGAACCAAAAATAACAACACTTCTTAAGACATCTCTCTTATCATCCTGATGCTTTCGGTTTGTCGATACATGCTTTGGTTCTGAAGAAGAAGTTTGTCATAGGAGGGTACCCCCCGTGACCTACTATTGGCTGTGGTGGCGCCACCTGTTGACGGATCCGGACGAAAAACAACAACACTTGTAGGGGACCATGAGTACTTCATACTACCAAGTTTCATCAAAATCCCTTTAGCCATTCTGGAGAAGAAGTTTAAAATGTGAAAAGTTTACGACGACGACGGACGACGACGGACGACAACGGACGACGGACGCAACACTATGACAATAGCTCACTTGAGCCGTTGGCTCAGGTGAGCTAAAAAGGGAAAAAAATTTTTGTCGGGATCCCGTCGGGGTTTGAAGCCAATCCCCATGGGTCCATTGGGCATGGAAAACATACATTATACCTATGTACAATCTTAAAAAATATTCCTTAAAAATCTAAAAGTGGATATCTTGACAAAATTCTTTCACTTGTAGGGTACCATGCATGAGTACCTCATATCTACAAAATGTCATGACAATCTGAAGAGTGGTTATAGAAAAGAAGCAGAAAATTGTATGAAAATCACCCCCCCCCCCCTTCCTTTTTACATAAGAAAAAAATTCATAAACAAGAGCCCCAAGGGGCACAACGCTCACCTGATACCCATGCATGCTCTAATTGACATACTGCTATTGAATACTGATAGTGCCAGTACCGGGATTTAGCCCACAACCTTTCTAAAAACATTTTTGCCGGATGCAGAGAAGTTTTTTTTTTTTAAGACAACCTTTAAAAGTACATACAAGAAAAAATAGTCACATTTCAAAACAATAACTTTTTTTTAAGTCATATGCCCAACTAGTATAGTTCAATTATGCAACATCAAAAATAAAATCATATTGTAAAATCCCACTTTAATGCGCAGCAGAAAAAGAATAAAACAATGAAATGATTTCATAAATTAAGTTTATTTAAAACTGAACGACCATACCTTTCATTATTGATAGCTAGCATGCCAGAAATTATAAAGCCTGACAGGCTGTGTTTGTGAAACGAGAATGCCCCCGGCGGCATCTTTGTTAGTATAAAACGCCATTTTCTGTTAAGTATGTGAGAGGTCAGGGTCAGCGTAATATTGGTATCTATGGAAATATCTTGTCACAAGGAATACACATGTAAAATATGAAAGCCCTATCACTAACCAATCAAAAGTTATGCGCAATGTTTAAGTTTTTGAAAAGTACGTCAAAGGTCAAGGTTATGGTCACGAGGTCAAAATTTTGGTATCAATGGAAAGGTATTGTCACAAGGAATACACAAAACCAAGTAAGTATAAAATAATAAGTGACATTAGAAATGTAAATTTTAGTTCAGATCTCTCTGTTCTTATAGAGACAATAAATCTATATTCAATAATAAAATTTGAACTATTTCACCAAATAACTTTGATTTATATCCAAGGATAGCCCATTTAAGCTTTTACAAAGCTTATTTCCAAAGACACTCACTAGGACTTTTACAATATTTTTTTTTTGAAGATGAATTAAAATGGAATATTTTCATACACTTGAATCTTTAAGACTTGACTTACCACTGCAATAACTTTTTCCCTTGCAACCCCCTCCAAATCAAATTTTCTGACTATTAATGCAAACAACTCATACCCCCCCCCCCCCCCCCCCCCCGCATTTGCAGAGATATCTTTGTGTAGTGGTTCCGGTAGTAGCAGGTACCAATAGTTCAGTACAAGTTCTAAGACTGGGTTCGATTCCCCGAGTCCGTCTCCTGCGAACTACTTCATTGGCGACGAGGTGAACGGGCCAGCTCGATCTGCAGGAGAGGTCGCAGAACCCTGCCAGGGGTTGGAGAGTGGCCACACAGCGGGGTACATCCACGGCCCTCAACGGAAAAGGGGGAAGGATGTAGTGGTTCCGGTAGCTCGATCTGCAGGAGAGGTCGCAGAACCCTGCCAGGGGTTGGAGAGTGGCCACACAGCGGGGTACATCCACGGCCCTCAACGGAAAAGGGGGAAGGATGTAGTGGTTCCGGTAGTAGCAGGTACCAATAGTTCAGTACAAGTTCTAAGACTGAGCTATTGGGATGTCCCTTTAGCTCACTCGTCAACGAGTCTATCAACCGGACGGCCGGGGTTCGATTCCCCTAGTCCGTCTCCTGCGAACTACTTCATTTGTATGCAATAGTCGCTCAGAGCGAAATATTACTTATAGTCCTAATATTGAATTTCTATGGGATATTTAACCAAATCAGCATGCAGCAAGTAACATGTCCACACTACGTATATGAATACATAGCCATAGGCCTAGATCCAACTCGAAAACATGTTTATACATCAAAATAATTTAAACCTAGGAATTGATTACTTCAAGAACTATACATCATGTATTTGTTTTAACATAACCGGTGTTACTAATCTAATCTATGTGAAAAATCGCTGACTTACCTTCACGGCGCTTCGTTGTTTCGGTACGTATATTGAAAGTGAAAGTACTTTCTATGCCTCCCGGTGGGGGCGCTGCGGACACGTGAACATATTGTGCTATTTTTAGAGTCGGCGATCCCTCTTGATATACGTCGAAGGTGTAACTACAGTTAATCATTTTAGCAGGGAATCCCTTCCCTTTTGACTGGTGAACCGGGCTGAATAAAAGGTGTCACCTCATTGGACATAACTATTGAAAATTTAAAAATAGCACATAAAATCAATGTATGATTCCCTCCTGTCTGTAGAAATTGAGTTTTGAACATGATTTTGCCTTATATGTAATCAATAGATCGATTTGAAAATATATAAGAATTAGCAAATTTTCAATTCGGAAGGAGGGGTCATTAAACAAGTGAATTTTGCAGAAAAGGTATGCATGACCCCCCTTTTTTCTTTCGTTTTTATACGTGCCAAAGATGACCTAGGCCAAAAATATTCCTTAAAAATCTAAAAGTGGATATCTTTACAAAATTCTTTCACTTGTAGGGTACCATGAGTACCTCATACCTACCAAGTTTCATGACAATCTAAGAAAAAAGGAAGTTAGATATGATAAATATGCAGTAAATGAGTGTGTAAAATCATACACTTATTGAGTTATTTAAAGAAATAGTGCAAAAATTAGCATTTCTGACTAAGTCCGAAGAGACGTCAAAAAAGCGTCAAAAAATTTGAGTTCGGAGTGGAACCAAAAATAACAACACTTCTTAAGACATCTCTCTAGATCATCCTGATGCTTTCGGTTTGTCGATACGTGCTTCCGTTCTGAAGAAGAAGTTTGTCAAAGGAGGGTACCCCCCGTGACCTACTTTTGCCTGTGGTGGCGCCACCTGTTGAGGGATCCGGACGAAAAACAACAACACTTGTAGGGGACCATTAGTACTTTATACCTACCAAGTTTCATCAAAATCCCTTTAGCCATTCTTGAGAAGAAGTCGAAAATGTGAAAAGTTTACGACAGACAGACGACAGACGACGGACGACGGACGCCGGACGGATCGCTATGACAATAGCTCACTAGAGCCTTTGGCTCAGGTGAGCTAATAAGGGAAGAAAAATTTTTGTTGTGGGTCCCGCCGGGGTTTGGAGCCACTCCCCCATGGGTCCATTGGGCATGGAAAACATACACTATACCTATGTACAATCTTAAAAAATATTCCTTAAAAATCCAAAAGTGGATATCTTGACAAAATTCTTTCACTTGAAGGGTACCATGCATGAGTACCTCATATCTACAAAATGTCATGACAATCTGAAGAGTGGTTATAGAAAAAGAAGCAGAAAATGTATGAAAATCACCCCCCCCCCCCCTTCCTTTTTACATAAGAAAAAAAATTCATAAAAAAATCAAAAAAATAAATTTAAGCATAAAATTCATATCAAAGCAAATATTAAGTTAGATATATATGCAGTAAATGAGTGTGTAAAATCATACACTTATTGAGTTATTTAAAGAAATAGTGCAAAAATTAGCATTTCTGACTAAGTCCGAAGAGACGTCAAAAAAGCGTCAAAAATTTGAGTTCGGAGTGGAACCAAAAATAACAACACTTCTTAAGACATCTCTCTAGATCATCCTGATGCTTTCGGTTTGTCGATACGTGCTTCCGTTCTGAAGAAGAAGTTTGTCAAAGGAGGGTACCCCCCGTGACCTACTTTTGCCTGTGGTGGCACCACCTGTTGAGGGATCCGGACGAAAAACAACAACACTTGTAGGGGACCATTAGTACTTTATACCTACCAAGTTTCATCAAAATCCCTTTAGCCATTCTTGAGAAGAAATCGAAAATGTGAAAAGTTTACGACAGACAGACGACAGACGACAGACGACACACGACAGACGACGGACGACGGACGCCGGACGGATCGCTATGACAATAGCTCACTAGAGCCTTTGGCTCAGGTGAGCTAAAAAGCAAAAAAATAAAATTTAAGCCTAAAATACATATCAAAGCATTAAGTGAGTTAAATATGATAAATATGCAGTAAATGAGTTTGTAAAATCATACACTTATTGAGTTATTTAAAGAAATAGTGCAAAAATGTGCATTTCTGACTAAGTCCGAAAAGACGTCAAAAATGCGTCAAAAATTTGACTTCGAAGTGGAACCAAAAATAACAACACTTCTTAAGACATCTCTCTAGATCATCCTGATGCTTTCGGTTTGTCGATACATGCTTTGGTTCTGAAGAAGAAGTTTGTCATAGGAGGGTACCCCCCGTGACCTACTATTGGCTGTGGTGGCGCCACCTGTTGACGGATCCGGACGAAAAACAACAACACTTGTAGGGGACCATGAGT